>CAJHQP010003564.1:0-65787 GCA_905132765.1 Moricandia arvensis
AGATAAGCTCCATTTCTTAAGAACTGGTGGACATTCGAAGATAGCATGATTTACATATTCATCGTTATCCCCACATTTAGAATAGTGATGATCATATCTCATATAACGACGTGTTAAATTTCTTACTGCTATGTCATGTCACATTCTTCCATATAAGTGATGCATCTTTTGAGGAGCATTAATTTTCCAAGAAAAAGTTTGGAATTGAGTCGTACTGGGCTCTGAATATATGACTTTAAATTCATGATTTAAGATAGTACTAGCCACTCAATATCCAGATTTGACTATATATTGACCATTCTTTTTATAGCTCCAACAAAAATTCTCTCGCTGTCTATACTGGCTCATAACCAAGCTTTGTATCAATGTAACATCCTTCTCACCACCAGGTTCTCTAGCATCTCCACCTTCCATGTTTTAGCCCCTCCCTATTTAAAATCTTTCATTGTCATCCTCAGATGAACAACATGAACATATACTCAAATTGGCCTCACAAGGATTGTTGGAATACAAGGATCCTACCAAGCTCTAGTCTCTTAGCTAGAATGCATTTTTTCCCGATACTCAATGCCAATAATGGTTTCATAACTGAAATACTGGTCCATACATAAGATGGATTATCCGAAGGACTTGACCGCAAAGGAGAGCTTAGTATGTAGTAATTTTTGGACAACACCGTAGCTATGACAGAGTATGGGAATTGGAAATCCTTCAAAAATGGCTTCCCAACAATGCAAAATTAAATGTATGGATTATACAAAACCCTAGTCCACCTTAAATTTTTGGATTTCATAAAAAAAAATTCCATTTAGCGCAATGGATTTCTCTCTTAAGTGGATTCGAGCGCCACTGGAAGCGTGCAATAACAATTCCGATCTTATCACAAATATTGAATGGAAGCAAAAAATAAGCATGACGTAAGTTGGGAGGACCAGTGCAATAAATTTTATTAGTACTTATTTCCCTCCTTTGGAAAACCATCTCGCCAACCACTCATTAACTCTATCTGTAATATATCTTTGATGAACACATAGAGTTTTCATTTTGATCCACCAGTGTCCTAAGGAATTCCTAGATAAGATCCCCTTCCACCTTCGTTAACAAGTCTAAAGAAGATTTGATCGTTTGCTTCACATGTGCATGAAATCTCTTACCAAAGAGTACAAATGATTTGTCGAAGTTTATATATTCCCCAAATCTTTTCCATATACATTAACAACTTTCATCGATTCATCACATTCACGGGGCTATGTCTTACAAAAGAAAAGGTTGTCATCAGCAGAAAGGAGATGTGACACCGGGGGCTAGCATGTGACACTCGCATCCCTGTTATCTTTCCTTGTCTTTTCACATGATTAAGAAGGGTAACGAGCACTTCAGTACATAGAATAAAGATGAAAAGAGATAAATGATCGCCTTGATGTAATCCTCTCTTGGGAACAATATTATCTCTTGGCTGGCGGTTTAGAAATACATGGTATTCAATAGACGTAATACATCATGTTATCCAGTTAATTTAGGTTTCTGAAAACTCCATCTTCTCCATAACAACTTTTGTGAACTCCCATTCCATTCGGTCATAAAATTTGCTCATATTATCTTTCATGGAAACTCTCTTCGTTCTTTCTTCAAGATTTATTCTTTCTGCATGAAACCGATCCCATGCAATCATTATGTTATTTATGATCTGTCTTCCAACAACAACAGCTGGCTGAGTTTCATATACAATCATGTAACATTTTCTTCAATCTATGACATAAGACTTTGGATATACTATTGTAGCTCACGTTGCATAAACTAATTGCTATAGATTGTGCCATCTTGATATGCTTATATTGTTGTATGAGATAAATTTTGGTGTCATTTACTCCTGGTGCCAAGATACCATCGAAAAATAATCATTAACTATACAAGTCAAGTCATCTTTCACTATATCTCAGAACTTTTGATAGCAAATAGATGTTATTCCATCTAGTCCATGGGCTTTTTCTGGATACATCATAAACAAATAAAGTTTGACCTTCAATTCAGTTACTAGGGATGTAAAATCCTTGTTAATTGAATTAGTAATAGTTGAGGCAACAATTGATAACGCTTCGCCAATATCTTATGGGTTTGATGAATCAAAAATATCACTAAAATAATTAGTAGCAATGGCTACTAATCCCTCTTATGTCTCAACAAGATTACGATGCCCATCCATCAAACATATAATTATGTTATTTGCATGTTCTTTGTTTTGTAATTGCATGGAAAATTTTCGAGTTCATGTCTCCTTCTCTCAGCCAGAACACTATACTCTTTTGCTTCCAGAATTTTTTCTCCGCTTTAAGAGCTTCAGATAATTCCTTTAAAGTTACTGCTATATCCTTAGTGATGCCTCATCATTTGCATACATGTTTTCGACCTTCTCTTTACGTTCCTCAACGTTCTTTTCCGAATTCATATCATTTTGTCGCTTCCATTGTCTCAGTGGTCTGCAACAGCTAGTGATATGTGCTATGATATTTGCATTTGTTAGAAGATGTGGAGAGTTCCATCCCTCAGAAATTACTCATCTAATCTCCTCGCTATCTAGCTATCCCCTGTCAAATTTAAACTTTTTCTTGGCCTTAATAGGTTTAGTGAGAATATTAGACAAGGCTATACGATTATCCAATCCCCACATACATAAAAATTGAACTGTCGAATGAGGGAACATTTGATGTCAAGTTTTTTTTTCTTAGATCAATGTCTAGTCGACAACAATACATTTGTCCAACCCTTTTCCCCACCTATGACATCATATTTTCAAAACAAGAAAATTCTAGCCTTTCACCATCTAGTTGTAGAGAGAAAATAGCTGTTTGGTCACCTCATTCCCCCCTTCTTTCTCATGATGTCATGAAATCTCATTAAAATCACCTATCTTGAACAATGGTCCATTTTTAGTTGTAGCAAAACACATAAGACTTTCTCATACTAAATTGGTATGCTCTAAAACAGTCTCCAAAAACAAATCTCATTTTAGACTTATATTCCACATGTGATCGCGTCTACATCAATCATTCTTTTATTTAAAAATAAAACATTAATCTAAAAATATCCACAAAAAAAAGCAAAAAACTAAATATACGCTTTGACTAAGTGGTTTAAGGGTGAACAAATAATCAAAACCTAAATTAGCATGAATGTTTTGCAACAAAGACTTCTTATTCTTTGTCTATGAGAAAAATACTAATCCAAGATAATGCTTCTAATGCATCTCATTCAGTCGTCAAACTATGAAGTTATTTTCAGTCTCTCGATAATTTCCACCGAGTGTCGTCAAGTTGGTGTTCTTAGTCTACATTTGGGTCCATTGCTGTATTTGCTTAAATTTTCTTTATCACATTCTCTTGTTACAAACATATAATGGTTTATTCTTTCCTTTAATATATCTTGTTTCTTGGACATGATTTACCATCTTTGAATCATGATCTCTTATTTCTCAATTGCCATATCTCTTAATCTAGCATGCGGAGTATAATGTTTTACCTGTTTAAGAAGAAACCAATAACAACTTCGTGTTTAAGTTAAGCTAAGAGAGATGTTGGAATATTCGAGCTATGATCCAATTTTGAGAACCATATTTTTCTTCTACATAGATAATTGAAAAAAATAAACATCCTCCACATCCACAATGACATAATCCAAAGTATCGAAATTCTTTAAATGCGGATCCACAGAAAAATGAACTAGCTTTAGACCGAAGAATACATCTTTGTCCACTTTCGGAAAATTGTCATAAGCAAGAGAGATGAGGACTGGCAAAATAACCCACATATCAAACCAATCCATAAACCCTGCACCAAAATAGTAGTTCAAAGTAAAATGGCAAAAAAAAACTTAATTTGCTTTACTAATTTGATAAGAGAGTCATGCTTTTACCTTAGCATAGAGCTTCAACTTGAAACCACAAAAGGCTGCAATAGGCATTCCAATGAAGTAAAATGTTCCTAGATTTATAACCATGACTACCCTTTGCCATCCACATCCTCTGGCCACTCCTGTAAGTAATATAAAAGTGAGGTATTCCCGTGAGGATTTGAGAAAGAAGACGGTTTCTTGGATCTCTTATTACCTGATAGAACACCTTGGAAAGAATCAAGAGTTATAGAGGCAGCCAAAAAGAATCTCAATGATGCAAACTCTTCTTTAATCAAAGAACTATTGCTGAATAACCCAACCCAACCATCATGACCTACAAATAAAGTAACCACTATTCCAAGAGCAAGAACTAAAGACAACTTCGTTGTTACAGATGTCGCCTTCTTTGCACCTTTTACATTTCCTGCTCCAAGTTCGTTCGATACACGAGTACTGCAGCGATTCTAAGTCTTACATTTTCGAAAATATAGTAATGAGAGGAAAATGCAGAAATTTCATGATTTATGAGATTACTAACCTTGCAACTGCGCTAAGTCCATATGTTAGCACGTAGCTAATTGCTTCTGTGTTGACGCTTAATTATTTCAACATTACACAAAAATAAGCTACTTTTGTTAATGTAAAAGAAAACGTTAATAAACTAAATAGTGATATAAAAACTTACCATATAGCTACCAAAGAAGTGGCTATTTTAGGATTGGGCATTAGTCCTGCCAAGAACACAAGAATCTCGAACGCCCAATATTCCAGACTGTTGCAATAGCATGTTATTTTTAGCTTTAAGAAGCTTATGAAATTATAAGTAGATGACAATGATTGTTGATTTAACCTACCATACCATGGCAGCAGAAGGGAGGCTTAATTTCAAGTTTGTTACTACATAACGGAATGATTCCAATGAAAATCCGGTCCATGTATCCTTAAACTTGTCGGAACAAATCACATACGTCCCAAGAGAAAGAAAAGCTACCCACAATGAAACAGATGTAGCTATTGGCGCACCAATGAACCCAAGGCTAGTTAAATAAACCAGAACATAGGATATGCCTATATTAATCACCAAGGGAACAAATGAGAAGACCACTAATGGAGTAACGATTGATTGTGTTTGGCAAAATCTCAGTATGTTTTGTAAGAATCCGTAAGCCAACAACCCGAGAGCTTGGTATTTCATATATAGTGCAGCTTGTTTTGAGATGTTAGGATCCTGTCTGATAAGTCCGAAAATTGACTCTGTGAAGAACCACAAGATGGAGATGAAGATGGTGAAGACTAATGAAACTATACAAGATGCTTGTAGATGAATCCCTAACATTCTGTAGCTTTTTGCACCAAAACCTTGACCACATAATGTCTCAAGTGCTCCACTTAGACCAATCTGAAAAAGTAATGGACCTTAACATGTATTATAAACAGTATCCATATGTATATAAATCACCGTTAATGAATTTTTTTTTTACAAAATCCGTAACATGTTCACTTTAAACGTCTTAAATAACAAGAAAAGTGGGTTACTATTCATCTCTTTTTTTTTTGTAAAAGTAATTTACAATAGTATACCATTCCCCTCAAGCTATACTATTCATCTCTTACGATTAGTATTTTTCTACAAAATTACCACAGACAACTAAAAAGAAGAAATATTTGTAAATTCGAATAACTAACTGTTGAGATATGGATGTAGAGGGTTCTAGTCATTTACTGTATGCAGCTGGATTTAAAAAGAAAAGAAAATGTTGAATATATATAGCTTGAGGGGAATGGTACCATGAACGCAAAACCGGTGACGGTTGTCCAGGAATTGGCGAGGGTTGCAGCGGCTAGCTCGAGCTGGCCGAGGTGAGAAGCGAACATCACAGAGGTTAAAGGGATACAAAAGAGAAAAAGATTCGTGAATATCATTGGAAGAGAGTAAATAATTTGAGCCTTTGATTCTTCCACGTCGATAAATTTTTGAACCCAAGAGGAGCTTATCCTTCCTCTGTCATTGCCATAATCCACCAACACCGGAGAGCTTGTTGTGATGGGATCAGCCATTGGATCTTCTTGGTCAAAGATTTTGCTTAGCTGGTGAGGAAACAGAAATATGTGTAGTAGAAAACTATGATTAAATTAAATAAGGAGGGTAGGTAGCAAGACGTGCTTAACATCTTTCCCCAAAAAAAAAGAAGCAACACGTTACTAAATATAGTTAGCACTTAGCACAAAATCAGGAAAGCATTATTTATTCCATTTATTGCCAGTCAATGACTGAAGTGTAAACTACAATTCATTCATATTTGAAATTGGCATGAATGGAATTTTTTTATTCTTATAAGAAACAATTTATGCAAATTGATGACATAAGAAATCAACGATTTGGTTTGCAATATAGTATAGTTTTAACATATGAAATTGGTGCATTCGTAAAGGATTTTACTACGAAAATCATGAACTCCCTAAATACTATTTGTAAAATATATTTTTTAAAGCTACCTATGTACCATCACTACATTTATTGCAAAAAAGCTGATATGATATAATGAAAAAAATGACATGGTACATCATATAATGATATGTACAATTTCAATGCTATAAAATTTGTTTTTGGTGGAACCCTTAAAATAAGATAATAGCTAAATTTAGTCTATGATAAAGATCATTTTGGTAAACTTTTATAATATAATAGCTAGATTTGGTTACACACCAAAAAATAAATAAAACTACATAACTATTGTTCAAATAAGAAAATTAATATAGTTACAAGAATAAGAAAATTTTTGCTTAACTTAATATATAACATCATATTTTTTATATAATTATATATTTCAGAATTAGTTGTTAGTTTTTTGACAAACAAAAACTAAGATATTTTGATTAAAATTAAAATTATGTGTAAATATATATTTTGTTAAATTATTTGTAAGTTCATTTTAATAAACAAAAACAAATATAACTTTTAATAAGAATAAAAATATATTTATAGTTAAATAATTAAGAACTGTAGTTAGAATCACAAATCGGCATATATAGACTATTACTTGAGTTTCGAAATTTTCAATTTAATTTACATTTAAAATACATACAGTATAATAATTACTTAATGTCATCTCCACATGCTTTCTCATGACATTACTTAGTGTATAAAAAATAATTTGAAGTTATGATAAAAATTACCAAATTTTGTATGATTATCTATATTCTATCAAAATTTATTGTCTACAACATAAACTAAAATAATTTTAAATAATATTTAAAACTATATTTATAGTTAAATATTTAAAATATAGTCAAAATCATAAATAATATTTTTATTTTAAAACAATTTAATTTTACAATTTTATTGTTGCGCATGGAATATAGGAACCAACTAGTGCATAATTGAATTGGAATAAGACAATTATATAAAATTTCAAAAAACAAATATAACATGGGTTTTAAGACAGTATACTTGTTGTGTATAATAAGTAGAGGGACCTATTTAATATGGTTGACGAGGTAAGTTTAGTTAAACGATGACCTATAATTTATTATTGAAGAACTAAATCAGATTACTGGAAATTACAAAAAAAAAAAAAGGAGAAACTTTGAGACACACATGCAATTTTGTGACATTTAATAATATGATAATAAATTGTAGTCTTGTGGAGTTTTCCTCATTGGAGAATATGATCTCCTGACAAGGAAGACGAGAAAAATAAATAATTAAGTGTAGATTGGATAGGGCTTTGGGAAATGAGGAATGACAAAATGTTTTTCACTGCTCTTTTACTGAGTATTTAAGAATGGTTGATAAGGCCACAGACCGGTGATGTCAGCTATTAAAGACAAAGTACTTAGGAAAATAGGTCATTTTCGCTTTTGATAAGTGTTGGACTGGATAAAAATGATTATTGGATTCAATAACTAGAGGTTGGAACTTACTAGAAGGACAAACTAATTAAGATTACGTAACTAGGTTGGTTAACTGTCGACTTGAGATTGCTAGGTTAGGAAACAAAATCCACCATACGGAAAAGACAAGATGAATGAACTACAGAGGGCACTAGAGGAGGTGCAAAATGATGATTCTAGAACTCAGGAGGAGATTCTAAGAATTTTTAGGAAGTTTCGGGAGGCATATAAAGAAGAGGAATTTTAAGTAGGAACATATGGTATGGAGCTGGAGATTAAAACAAAAAATTATATCATGTCATGACAAAGCAAATAAGAACCAGGAATATAGTTATTAGACTCGATGATGAGAAAAGACAATGGGTTACAAATGAGACATGCGTAAAACAAGTGATAGTTAGCTATTTCAATGATTTATTCAATATGCCTTACAATATTAGAGGATGACAACTCTTTTCTTTCAGCACTCATGGCATATAACAAAAATGGAAATACTTTATATGATACATATATTTTTGTGGATAGGAAAGATGGATGCGCGGCTAAACACTACAAATATTTGCTTAATTTTGAAGATGAAACAACCCACTCGGAGATTTTAAGGTACTGTGTTAAGAGGCTTAAGCATTGCCTCTCGATGCTAATATTGGAAACTCAATCTGCATTCATGGCGGGACGTTTGATTTCAGATAACATTTTGATAGCACAAGAATTTTTTCATAGAACGAGAACAAATAAGTCATGTTAAATAAAATATATAGAAAAGAAAGCGAAAATGAGAAAGGCGTATGATAGCTTGAGTGGCCGTTTATCCAGTCTCTCCTTTGGAAAATGAATTTCACCCCACAATGAATTCAATGGATGATGGAATGCATACCATCTGTTTAATACAAAGTGTTATAATATGGGCAACGAAGAGGAAATATCACCGTCTCCTGGAGGTTTAAGATACATAGATCCCCTTTCTCGATACCTTTTTTATTATGTTTACTTAATCATTGATTTCATATATACGAAAAGCAGAGAAGGTTAAGAAATTAACAGGTCTTAAGGTGGCATGAGCATACCCAATAATTTTTTGCTTTCTATTTGCAAATGGCTGTCTTTTGCTTGCAAAGCATAGAAAGAAGAATGTCAACCTATTCTGAAAATTTTGAAGGACTATGAATCAGATTCAGGGCAACGAATAAATTCTGGAAAATCATTTAAAATTTGCTCATTGAATATATGAAACTACCAATAAAGGAATTCACGACATCTTAGAATTCAAAATTTTGGTGGAATGAGCTCGGGGGATTCTAGAGAGCTTGGGGAAACAAAAACACAAAATTTGAGTTTTTTTCAGGATTGTCTCCACGATAGAGCTAATGGATGGATAATTAAATTTCTAGCAAAAGGTGGTAAAGAGGTGCTGATAAAATAGTAGCAACAGTGATGTCGGGTCATGTTATTTCTTGTAAGATTGCCAAAAACAGTAATGGCCAAATAAACAAGTTGTTGTCTTCAATTTGGAGATTAGGGGGAAATGAAAGAAGAACGCTTGGCTATCGTGAGATAAACTATGGCAACCAAAGGTGAGGGAGGACTAGAATTTAAAGCATTGACAGATTTCAACACGACTATGTTAGGGAAATAATTTGGGAGGTTAGTTGAGAAACTAAGCCCTTTATTCGCTAAAGTTTTTCAAGGTCGGTATTTAAGAAAGACAAGCCCACTGGAAACAATTAGAACATACTGGCCTTTTTACGGTTCGCGTAATATTATTTCAACTAAATTTTGGATTAGCAAAGAACTAGTCAGAACAAGATTATTTGTCTCAGTATGGAATGACTCATGGATCCCAACGAAACGCCTGAGACAAACAAGTAGTCTTTTAAATATATTGCATATGTATCTTGCCATCACTGTTTATCATCTCATCAGCCCAATTACAAAAATGTGGAACGAACAAGTGATTGAAGTAACGGATGAAAAAATCATCATGAGCATTCACTGAGTAGAGATTTATTGACAAATAAAGATGGATGATTTTCTTACGAATTCATGAAAGTGTATGGTGAAATTGGAATATCACATCAAACAATTATATCATGATAATCTTAGAGAGATGACCGCCATGTGTCCAGATGTGAAACCCTTAAATGCTACACATGGAAGATTAGATTCCCACAAAATTTAACACTTTTCTTATGGCAATCTGTTTCTGGTTGTTTATCGGTAAAGAAAAATTGCAATCAAAAGGGATAAATTGTGATACAATGCATGATATGTGATGCAAAAGAAGAAATGACTAATCATGTTCTCTTTGAATTTTCTCCAATGGTACAAGTTTGGGATTTATCGAGGATCCTTACAAATCCAAACCTCGCCCCCAATGCGCTCGATTTATGCTAACATGGACTATTCATTTTGGAGGATTTCGACCCTGATCGATGACCATAATTTCACATAGATTTTATGGTATATTTGGAAGGTTCAAAATGACAAAAAAATTAATGGGATAGGCAGGGGTCCAAAAGATATCTTACAAAATGGAAAGACAGAATCAACACTATGAACAAAAGCACAACTCTCATCAACCAAAAAAGAAACACATAATTTTACTCCATTTGTTTCATAATATATGATGTTTTGCTTGAATGCACACATATTACTAACTTTACATTTTCTAAAAATAATCATTGAAAATATTATTTATAATAATTTATTTTATTATAAAGAAAAATAGTCTAAACACAGTTGGCTACACTGTTTTTATATAAATTTAAGGTTACCTAAATAACCGAAAATATCTTATATCATGAAATAACAAAAGTCTTTTACAATATCATATATATAGTGAAACGAAGGGAGTATCATTTTAGCGGAAGAAACCTAAACTCAGTTTCCATAGTATGAAGATGGTGTTTTATGGATAGATCAAGACCGGCTCTTACACCTTTGCACTAGAAATTTGAAATTCTTATTTGGGCAATGGAATGCATGATAAATTTTCTCAAATTTCACATGAAATTTGAGACATATTATTCTACATTGGTAAAGATAGATTCTGAACAAGATGAATAATAATTTTAAAGCTATATATTACAAAATGAAATGTATAAATCTAAGAAAGGTTTTCGATATTTTTTTAATGAATTTATGGCACCAACTAAGAATAGTTGAACAAATAATGTGATAAATATAACATAACCACCATACGTGTATAATGGTTAAGGTCATCGATATCCCTTATATATTAATCCTAGAGCATTACAACATGTTTTTTGGTAGACACATGTCATTACTACGATAATTCTTAGAATCTTTATAAAAATAGGTTGATCCGTCTAAACATATATTATACTTTTATTAAAATTAATTGTCAAATTGATTAGTAGTGTATATATTCTTAAAAATATCACGGGATTAAATAATATGGTTGACAAATATATGACCATTAATGATTTTGAATAATAAAAATTTGATAACAATTTATGTTTTCTCCTCATTTTTGTTTAGTTTTATTTTCTTAAAAGAAATTAAACAATCACATTAAATATATAATAAAGATTATTTTTTCTTATATGCTATATTTTGAATCTTGTAAAACGATTATAAATTACTAAAACCGTTGAAATTCTATATTGAAATATTTGTGATCAATGGTTTAACTTTTTATGATAACAAGATACAAATGATCATAAAATCATATAAATATGAAGTCTCATTTAATGTATATTCAGATTATATATATATATATATATATATATATATATATTTCAATATTGTTTAAATTAAAATATATATCATATATAAAATACATACACATGTTAATTTCAAACTTTGAATTGAATAGGAAACCTCAATAATAAATATTCATATTACTAATAATAATATTTTTTATAGCAAATAATTTTTTAATAAAATCATATGAGTTCTAAGCCTCAATTAATAAATATTCATATGAAAATATACTATATATTTATGTCAATATAATTTAATTTAATTATTATAAAATAATGAAATGATTAATTTGATTTCTTTATCAACAGAAATTATTTTAAAATTATGGATTTTTTTATTTCTATGATTTCTCCAATTTAATTATATATATAATAGTTACTCGTTTCAATTATTTAATATATTTATTATTGCATAATACGTAATGAACAAAATAAATAATAATATCTATAAAAAATTATACATAATTAATATTCATTTTACGGAAGCGTGGATCTCGAATATTATTTGATCATATTATTTTAAATATATAGTTCTTCTACCGAAGTCAGAAGGTAAATTATAATATTATAATAATATCATTAAAGCATAAATATAAATTAAATAGGATAAAAATAAAATATCAACAAACATGATCTTACTCATCAATTTTATATTGACGGTTTATGAATATACGTTTAAATATTTATGATATGATAATTAAACAATCTAAACTTGTATTTAATGATCATTAGTATATAAATTTAACTTAGTGCATGTCTGAGTATAATTAACTAGTTCATTTATTAATTTCATTATATAGTAACTTATGGTTTAGATCAACTTATGTTGGTAGTACAAATTTGAAATATCGTACATGAAATTCGAATAAGATTTTGAAATATCGTACATGAGATTAGAATATGATTTTAAATTAATAAATTAGATAGTCGAATCTTTTTTGGTACAACAATCAAATCTTACCGTATCTATTTATTTATTCAACAACTACCCTCTCTCCAAAACCTGGGACCTATATCATTTATCAATTCCATTTCCCTATCCGACAAACACCTTTTTTTTTCTTTTGCTCAGAGACAAATACTTCTTATTATAATTATACCAAAACTCTAGGTATATAACATTGACATTCAAACCAACTTAGATAAATTGAATAGTATATATAGCTTCTATGATAGTTTCATAATGAATTTTGGAAAAGAGAAGTTATGTTAATAGTTTTTATTTAATGTGTTTACCTTCGAATACAATGTAACTGGGCTCTGTATTTTAGTTATCAGGTCTTTTCAGTGACAAAAAAAAGTTATCAGGCCTTTTCAGTGACAAAAAAAAAGAAGAAGTTATCAGGCCTTTTAAATTAGGACTTGTATTTAACTTTTAGTTTTAATGGGTTTCACTATAAAAAAAAAGTAATTTGCCGATAGAAACAAACTCACTCACATATAATAAAACGTAACATGTTCGGTTTCGGAACCGGAATCAGAACTGAAATCCTGTGGAAGATTACGGAATTTTGCTTCCAAAACATTTTTAAAATATTTTATTTAAAAACACATTGGAAGATTACAATTCCATTACAAAAAAATACAACGTCATAAATAAATAAAATAGAATTTATGTGTTTTTTTACATAAAATTTCAATTTAAAATTATTAACGTAAAAAATAGAAATATGAAAATACTAAAACTAATATTAAAAATTGTCTTCATATATTAGATTTTTTTATTAAAGATATATCATACATATTCAAATATATTGTGTTAATTATTTTAAAATATTAAAATAATTAGTTGGATAATAAATTTTATAAAATTAATTTATTTATATTTTCACAATTGTAATATAAAATCATTTAGTTTTAATATAAAGAAATAAAATGATTTATTTTTAATCTGAATCATATAATTTTTAGTTATATTATATATATATATATATATATATATATATATTTGGTTATATGTTTTCAATACGTCCCTGTTGCTTAATATTTAAAAATTTCTTGCTTCTACGTTTTTACCATGTAACATAGGTCATGCATCAGTTAATGTAAAAGAGATAGCAAATTCTTGCGCTTGAAGTCTCATTTGTTTTATTATTAAACATGCAATTGCAATTTTATTTTCGAAAAACAACTGCAATGTTAAATCAACAATTCCATATAACCATTTTTATTGTTTTTTACAATACGACCAAACTATAAAATTGCGATCAACATATATGATTAAATAAATTGAAAAATCCTCATGTTACTAAAATGTGGTCAAAAATAAAGAAAATATTTAAATCTTTTCAAAATAAAATCAAAAAGACACTCTAAGTTTATTTTAAGATTAAATTTCAATAGTTTTTTATTGATATAATATTGTAAATACTTAATTAACTAATCAATTAATTTTATATTTGATATAAATTTAGATGTTGTTCCAGTAAAAAAACTTGACAAAATTTAGTTAATATTATTTAGAAAATACAATTTGTCATTCTTTTTTCTCATATTTAAAGTATGGACGGTGGAAAAGGTTGAAAATGAGCTTAACACCAGAAAAAGCTAACTATTTACATGGTTTTTGTCATTTTTTAGATTTGTCTCATAATAGTTGATTGTTTTGTACGTCTACGCATATGTGTAGACTTACGATGCAGTCTACTTGTCAACGCAATGGTTAGTTGCAATTGACTAAACAAATTTTCTTTACAACGCAGACTTCCTTAAAAGTTTACATCTTTACCTTTGAAAACAAAAACAAAAACAAAAAAGGTAAAATTACAAAAAATCTACGTAAAAGAGATTAGTTTTACATTTGACCGAAATTTTGACATTTCATTGTAGACTTCATCAGAAGTCTACATTCTGTAGACTGCTCAGGAAGTCTACAAAAGGTCAGTTTTGCATTTGACCAAAACTTTGACATTGTTTAATAGATTAGTTTTGTGATTGACTAAAATGTTACAAGATTGACCCAAAACTAATTAAAGTGTAGACTTCATATGCAGTTTACTAATATTAGAAAAAAACACAAACTGCATATGAAGTCTACTATTTTATTTTGGCTAATTGCAAACTAAACCCTCGGATTTGAGAGTATTTCATACAAAGTCTACATATTAGTAGACGTTTATTCCAGTCTACTCATAGAAAATCAAACTTGGTCAATTATAAAACTAACCTCTTCCAAAAACATTTAGAAATATAGACTGCATATGAAGTCTACTTTTGAAAGTCAAACTGGGGTGAATTTGTGTCAACTACAAAATTAATATTTTTGAAAGTGTAGACTAAAAAGAAAGTCTATACGTATAAAATCACAACTTTTTCCAAATATAGGAAGTAACCCGTGAATTTTTCAATTGCAAAAACTAATCCAAAGAGTAGACCTATTTGACAATCTACATACGTAAACTCAAAAACACATCTACATTTTTTAGACTGAATATGAAGTTTACGTTAAAAATCTATTAAAGTTAATTTGTGTATTATTCATTAATTTTTTTCAAGATTTTTTTGTTTGACAATGTGTGTTAGTTAATCCTAATAGTCTTGAATGGTTTTCAAAAGATAATCGGCTATAATTATGAGAGAGAATGACTCATGTAGCACAAAAAGTTGGAATATTACTAGAATAGCATACATTTTCTAAAAATTGGTAAAATGTTTTTTGACCCTAGTAAATTATAATAAACATTCTTCTTTAGTTTGCCTATATTTTTAATTAAGAATGCCATGTCAGCAAATCGTATTCCACGTCACTTTAACCGTATTCCACCTCACCTTATACGTATTCCATGTCATTAATTTTTTAAACTTACCAATATATTCATTTAATTTGTTCAAAACAAGAAGAAAAAAAACCCAACTCCCCACTCCCACTTCTGAAGTCGAATTCTTCAAATCATAGAGAGAGTTTTTCATTGTGTCGTCGTTCTCTTCTCCGTGAACTCGTCTTCTCCTCTAGCATTTTCTCCAAAAACAATCGAGAAGAAATGCCGTCATCGTCTTCTCGGAAATCGTCTACTCCGAAATCGTCCTCTCCAAAAAAGTCTTCTCCGCAAAAGTCTTCTCTGGTAAGTTTCGACTGAGTTTGATCTATACTGTGATTGAGTTTGATATATGTTGCGACTAAGTTTGATTTAAGTTGTGACTGAGTGTGATTTTATGTTGACATTGTTGTTTATCATCTGAAATTCTCGAATTGTCTATCCCGATATCGTATTCGCCGAAATCGTCTTCTCCGCAAGCGTTTCTACGAAATCTTCTTCGCTGCAATCGCCCAAAATCATCTTCTCTACTGATTTTTTTGAGTTTATGGCTGAGTTTTACTTATGTTGTGGATGAGTTACGCTTATTTTATGATTGAGTTATATATGCAGTTGTGGCTGAGTTACTTCCTGTGAATCTCCAAAAACCTAGGTATAAGAAATGTGCATTCTAAGGAGAAAAAGAAAATATATTTTAAAAACATCCAAATTGACAATTGTGGTGTGTATTGATTTAAGTTTGTTTGTGATTTGATACCCATATTTCAATAATCTTTTTTTTCCAGATCTGAGTGAAAGAGAAGCTTGACCAAGAAGATAATGGAGGAGACATAAAAAGTGATGGATTTGGCAAAGACGAGGTAGAGGATTTCAGTGAAGCTTGGATACATGGAGGAGTTATCACCGGAATGGTGCAGCAAACCTGTATTTTCTTGTTTTTCTGTGGAAAACATACTTCAACCGTGTATTTTATATTTGACTTATGCTATGTTTATACAACTTAGCTGTGTCGTTTATATATCTCAGCCATGTCGTTTAAATAACTCAGTCATACCTCAAACATATCATAAAATTCAGAAATGTTTATATAACTCAGCCGTGTTGTTTTGATAACTTAGTCGTGTCATTTATATAACTCAGTCATACCTCAAACATACACTAAAATCAAAAATTTGAATTCAAATACTTTAAATAGTTATATCGAATATCCTCTTATCAATATCAAGTGAATATAAATCTACTAAAATGTGTATAGTTTCTTGAATTTTCAAGTTGAGACTTTAATTTGATTTTGAGATATATGTTCTCTTACAATTATTTATTCAATTCTTACTCACAAGACTCTAACTTAATAATTTCCTTAATCTAAACCTCAAATCCTAAATTATAGAACTATAAAGTTATAAAAATTATAAAGTTTATCTTTTGAATATTAAATCTGATATTTTTTATTATTTAAAGTTTAAAGTTTAGGTTTAGAGATTAGGTTTATAGTTTAGAGTTAAATTCAAATTTTAATCATTTTAAAATTTTAATCTTTAATCCTTAAATATTCCATTTTAAATCTTTATTTAAATCCGTAACTATATTTTGAAAATTTAAGTTATTTTAAAATCAAATTGAAAAAAAAACTAAAATTACAATTTATATTGCTTTTTCATAACCATTGATTGATTTTAATTTAAGGGTTCAAAATTATCTTTTTGTCTATCCTCAACTTTCTTTCTCATTGGTTAATCTTTTTTTCAAGGATCACAATTAATGGCCATTGATTAAATAAAATCTAAAGACCAAAAATTATTCTCTTTTTTTTTTACAATTAATAGGACTTAGCCTCTTCATCTCTCTCTCTTTGACATTTCTTCTTCTGCAAAAACGACGAATCCGATGAGGTAGGGAGCAGTAGGATGTCGGATCACCATACAAGACACTGGAGGAGACAAAGCTTCTTCTTTAACTGACCACTATCGAAAACGAAGACGAAGGCAAAAAAATTACACTTGACGGCTGACTTATAAGAATGTTACGGCTGACTTATAATCAAAATAGGGTTAGAGTTATAGGGTGGAGTTTTGGGGTGAGGTTTAAAATTGAAAAAAAATAAAAAAAATATTAATTTTTTAAAATTAAAAAAGTTAGTTTTGTCATTTTTGTTGTTGAAGGTTATTTTTGTAACAAAAACTTGAAAAAAAAAAGTTATCTAAGAGATTTGCCCATAGGAAAAATAGACAACCAGCCTTCAGAGCCCCATCGGGATGAGGTCTTCTCCAAAACAAGACCATCTGCCACCTGTAATGGCAATGGACACAATGAACAAATAGCATAAACAACCATTACATGTTAACTAGGAGGATCTGTAAAACTATTTATATGATAGAATCACAATAACGATCGTATTTATATGCTAAATAACTTTTCTGGTTAAGTTAAAAAAGATTTGGTTTTGATTCAACAAGATTAAAATTAATTTGGATAACTCTAGCTAGGTTAAATTCGGTGACTAAACTTCTTTGTAAGTCTACATTGATTTTTTTTTCTATTTCCTTTATTGTTTTAATTATTTTAATATATGATTTTCTAATTTTCTTTATTTATTTTTTAATTTTTATAATAGACGGTTTCACATATTTATTAATAAAGAACTAAATTTAAATTATTATTTTTTTTTTTTGTAACACAAACTTTCATTCAAGGATAACTTAGGTTCCATTGTTTGTGGGAACCATTACAACAGATTCAGACGATAGAGCTTGCTTAGCCAAAGCATCAGCATCTCTGTTTCTGTCTCGCTGAATCCAAGAGAAGGAAATAAAATCAAAAGCTGCAGTCAAGCAAATTATATCAGCTATAATGCCATAGATTTCCGCAAGAGGTGCTTCCTCTGATAGGGCTTTAACCATCTTTAGTGAGTCAGATTCAAAGTATGCTTGACGGATTCCCTTCTCAATGCACATTTGAATGGCCTCCCTAAGGGCTAGGCTCTCTGCAACCAAGGGAGAGTTAACATGATGACAGTGAGCCATATAGGAGGTTTTGTTGTCGCCTGATCCCATCACCCATCCAAGTCCGGCCAGCTGAAGATCCGAACGCCAGGCAGCATCGGTTTGTACTAGCACTGCAGTTCCACGAGGTTGTGTTTCCGGCCTCGTAGGTAGGCTTGGGGATGGTTTGCTGCTGTTTTGTTCCTTTAGCCATTCCTGGGCCGATGCTAATGCTTTGCAGATGACTTCATCAGGCGTTGAATCCTTGTTGTCGAAGATGAGATTATTCCTAGCTAACCATAAAGACCACATGATCCATGGCGCTAGGGGACCTGTGCCAATTCCGGAGGGCGGGAGACAAATCAGACCACACAGCAAATTCCAACAAGATGCTAAATCTAGTAATCCTCTAACATCAACATCTCTGGTAAAAGGAGCAAGTTTCCAAACCTTTTGTGCTAACTCACAGTGGAGGAAAAGATGATTGATAGATTCAGTGTTGTTGCATTTTTTGCAGGTAGTTGTTGAACCAATGTTTCTCGCTGCTAGCCGTTCCCCCACTGGGAGAGCACCGTGGAAAACTTTCCAGAGGAAGAGTTTAATCTTCGGTGCCGTGTTAATCCTCCAAATTCCATCGTTCCAATTGAACGACTCTAAAGGGTCTTCGTTCTCAGTTATTTCAGAGTTGCCTAGGGCTGTTAAGTAACCAGATCTCGTTGAGTATTCTCCAGACTCGGTCCCTAGCCAGATGAGCTTATCCGGAGCTCCAAATTTACTTGGCTTTAGGCTCAGAATTCTTTCCTCTTCATGCGGGAGTAGGGCTTGGATTGCCTCTAAGTTCCAGTCTGATCGGTCCGGTTGGAGTAGGCTATCTACTGTGGCACCGTCTTGGTTTTTAGGCGCTGGGCCCATAGGTCGGATCTGTTCAGAACAGCTTAGCCATGGATCATCCCATATCCTGATAGTTTCTCCATTCCCCACTGCCCACCCGGCGTTGCTGAGAATGAGGTCACGACCGATTAAGATGCCTCTCCATCCATGAGATTCCACAGACTTGTGAGATGCCTGTAGGAGTGTTTCGTTTGGACAATATTTTCCTTTGAGAATCTTGCTTAGGAGACAAGAGGGGTTGTTGATAAGCCTCCAGCTTAACTTGGCAAGAAAAGCATCATTGAAACTTTCAAAGTCCCGAAATCCTAGACCTCCCTTCAGTTTCGGTTTTGTCATCGTCTTCCACGACACCCAAGCCATCTTTTTATTTCCACTTCTTCCATCCCACCAGAATCTAGTGGTTGCCGCTTGTATTCTTTTGCAGAGGGAACCAGGTAGCTTAAAGCAGGTCATTGCGTACGAGGGGATAGGAGACAAGACACTGTGCAGCATCACCATCTTTCCCGCAGTTGAAAGGTACTTATTAGACCAACCACTAGCTTTGACCTTTATCTTGTCGACAATGGAGGTAAATAGATCTCGCTTCTTCTTTCCGAAGTGCTCGGGTAAGCCAACGTACTTCCCTACTCCTCCTTCTTTTTGTATCAAGAGAATGTCTTTAATACAGTTCTTTAGCATACTTGATGCTTTCCGTGAGAAGGATATGGAGGACTTGTTGACGTTGATGGATTGCCTGAAGCCATCTCGTACTTGTGCAGTATCGTTTTAAGTGCCAGCGCATCGTCTTTGGTTGCTTTCACAAAGAACATCGTGTCATTCGCGAACAGTAAGTGGTTAACGCGCGGGCTAGCTCGAGCTACTTTAATACCAGTAAGCTCTCCTCCCTCCTGAGCTCTGTTACATAACCCCGAAAGCACTTCACTGCACAAAATGAATATGTACGGTGATAGTGGGTCTCCTTGGCGGATTCCCCTGCTCGGTTTAACTCTTCCTCTAGGCGAGCCGTTGATGAGGAAGGCGTAAGTAACTGAAGACACACACACCATGATCCACGAGATCCACGTCGGATGGAATCCCAACCGATCAAGGACTAGACGAATAAACTCCCATTCAAGGCGGTCGTATGCTTTGCTCATATCCGTTTTGACCGCCATAGAACATCTCTTTTCATCCTTAGAGGTTTGGAGGAAATGAAGGACCTCATGCGTGATTAGCACATTATCTGAAACCGCTCTTCCGGGAATAAAAGCCGATTGGTTCTCAGAGATAATGGTATCTAGTAATGGTTGCAGCCGCTTTGTTAGGATCTTGGAGATG
Organism: Moricandia arvensis; assembly: GCA_905132765.1. NCBI lineage: Eukaryota > Viridiplantae > Streptophyta > Magnoliopsida > Brassicales > Brassicaceae > Moricandia > Moricandia arvensis. Next base: position 20,452 of record CAJHQP010003564.1, read on the forward strand.
ATCTTGTAATACACGTTACAAAGGGCGATTGGTCTGTAATCTGCAACCGTTTGTGGGCTATGGATTTTCGGGATAAGCCAGATGAAGGTTTCATTGATTTTCGGAGGGAGCGAGCTGGTTTCAAAGAATCCCTGAATTTCCTTCACCACGTCCGGTCCAATGGAGTCCCAATTGGAATGGAAGAAACCGGTTGAGAATCCATCCGGGCCCGGAGCCTTGTACGCGTGTATAGAAAACACTGCAGCTCTTATATCTTCATTACTTGGCAAGGCTATCAGCTTCTCATTCTCGGCCTCTGTGATTCGAGGAACTAAAGCTTGTCTCACTGTCTCTTCCCTATCTCCTAGTGAGCTTGTAAATAGCGACTGGAAATACTGCACAATAACCTTAGCTATTTGATCTTCTTTGTATACTGGTCTGCCCTCACTATTTCTATTACCGAGAAGTCGTTTGCCCGTTTCCTGTTTTTCGTTATCGCATGGAAAAAACCAGAGTTGCGGTCACCCAGTTTCATCCAGAGCAGCCTGCTCCTTTGTCTCCAGTAGGCTTCTTCCGCATTATAAGCATTCTTAAGTTCCTCAGTGATCTTTAAAATTAGTGCTCTGTCATTAGTCCTGTTCGTCTGGGCGTCCTCCAATTCTTCTTGTTTCTGCTCGATCATTAGCCGGCTATTGGTCTGTTTTGTCTTGTTCCATCTAGATATCGCTGTTCTCACCAGCCCAATTCTCTCACAGACCGTCCGGTTGCTTGCCTCGTGCCAGGTAGTTCGGATCAACTCTGTGATCTCTGGGTTATCCTTAAGTCGTCTATCGTAACGGAAAATTCCTGGACGGCGCTTCTTTCCCGGGTCAAAGACAGAAAGTAGAGGTTTGTGGTCGGATCCCTCATAAGGTAAGTAAATGCATCTCGCTGATGGGTACCTCTCTGCCCAGCATGAGTTTGTGGCTGCTCGGTCTAATCTGCACCGAACAAAATGCTCTCCTCTTTGTCCTCTCCAAGACAGGGAATCCCCTGTATGTTGCAAGTCAAAAAGGTCTCCTTCTGCAAAAAGAGTTCTCATGTCAGTGAAAGAGCCTTCCGGCCGTTGGGGGCCTCCCTCTTTTTCTTCATTGCATAATATATCATTAAAATCGCCTGTAATAAACCATGGTGAGTCCCTCCTTTCGGCCAATGTAAGAATGTACTCCCATAGACTTTTACGACTCTCTCAATTGGTACTGCCATACACAAATGAAGCAAAGAAAGTTTTTCCTTCAAAATCAATACATGTGTCAAACAAGTTGGCATTTGCTTCCAGTACTTCTAGTTTGATCTCTTGTTTCCAAAACAAAGCCAAACCTCCCGCTCCATGTCCCGTTGGTGGTACTAGATCATAAAACTCGTAGCCTAACTGCTCAAATTTCTTCAGTACGTACTCATTGGGGTTTTTCGTTTCCATAAGGAAAATGATGTCCGGGTAGTAGTTCCGCTTAAACTCCCGGAGTCGGTGGACTGTCAAAGGATTCCCCAACCCTTGACAGTTCCAACTCAGAATTTTTAAGGACCGAGAGCTGACGGACTTTGAAAATCCGTCTTCTTCCTCTTCGTAGCAGCTGATATCATGTTGCACAATGGTTGGTTATCAGAATTCTGGGGTGTTTCCCTTCGTCCTCCGCTTTCCCGAGAGATTCCTGGATGGCTTTGGTTTGGCTTAGTACCTGTTTCTGTGGTTCCTTTTGTAACTGGAATCTTTATGCGGCAGTTGGGGTTCTTTGTTTGATGGACCTTTCGTTTTCTTAGGCTGGTTCCTATAAGGTTTTTGGGGCTGCTTTGCACTTTCTTTGTACCGGGTGGCCTGCCTGGTTTTCGTCGGCCCTCCCTTTTTTCAGCCATCTTCAAAGCCTGATCCTGGCTTTTTGGGGAAGCTCCAAGCCGTAGCAGAGCAGGGACTCTTCTGGTGCTCTCGGGGTTGTTCTCGGGGTTATCTTGCAAAGGGGGGGGTAACAGCCTGCACCGCAAGGCTTGATTGCACAATTTGGGCTGCTACTTCCTCGACTTGTCCCGTCTCCTCTGCCTGTCTGAAGCGCTCCTTCCTTGCTGCACTTTCAGTAGGATCCGCGCAGGAGGTGTATTGCTCCATTACCTCTCGTATTTCTCCCATTGCTTCGGCAAGTGCTTCAAAAGGTAGCGCGGGTTGAGCTAAATATGGTTGACCTCGTAGGGGAGTCCCCCTAGCTAGGTTCCGGTCCGCTCTTTTGGAGGCACTTGACTGTTCCCTTTCTCCACTTCTATCTCTAGAAGGTACTGGAGATCCTCTCTCTTCCTCTTGTGACGGTTCTGCTGCTGGTTTTGCATATCTGTGGACCTCTCGGTACATAGAGTTTTGAGAGTAGTTATATCTACTCTGGGAGCAGTAGTTTTGGGGTCTCCGTGAGAAAGAATGATTGTCATCGTATCTTCTATAGCTTTGCTCCTTGTAATTCCTCGTTGTCGATCGGTATGGCTCCGATCTGTAGGATGAATTGCGATCAGAGTTAGGTCTAGCGTAAGGGGTACCTTGCTTCGAGTCTCTGTGTTTTGTTGTATGTTTTTGGTCAGCCTTGTATGGGTTGGGTCTTGACGATCTTCCTGGCGAGTGGCTTATAAGTGGACCAGGTTCCTTCCTTGTCGATCCTGCAATTTGTTCTCTTTTTTCAGCTTTCGCTTTTAAGCAGTCTCGCATTTCGTGGTCCAGTCGGAAGCAGTAGGAGCAGTGTTTTTCAAGCTTTTCATAGACAAACTTTGCCTCCACTTCCTCTCCATTTGGGTATTCCACTACAGAGCTCATTATAAGGGGTAGCCTGCCGTTTATTTGCACTCGCATTCGAATGCTAAGGGAGTTGATGTCCGCTTCTTCGAATAATCCAATGTTTTGGCCAAGACATCTGACTGTTTCTTCTGTCCAGAGATAGACCGGGATACCCTGGATTTTAATCCAAAATGGTATAAGAGAGGGGAAGTCTGGTGCGATGGTTGGTTCCCACCTTTGGACTATCACCATCCACTTAGCAAAGTGGTAGGGTCTTTTTTCCAGGATAGTAAGGACATCTTCTTCTCGTTCAAATTGGAATTGGAACATACCCTAGCCCAAATCTGAGCCGACCGGTCTTGTCTCCGTGCTCCAGCGCTCCGTGAAAAAGGGTATGATGGACCAGACTTTTTGAACAGAAGGGTTTGTAACTTTTCCAATCAGTGTGAGCGAGTGTTTGTGGAGTAGGTAAGAGTTAACTGGTTCTGGAACTTTAACTCTTGTAGTACGTGGGGCTTGGAAGGCTTCAGACACCACTCCTTTTCCTTTTTCTGCTTCGGTGAGTCTTCTGTTGTCCATGGCTTTGGTTCTTCGAAGATTCCCTTGATTCCAGTGATTTTGCCGGTAGTCACCAGCTAGTACGATCTTTTCGTTGAGGTTCAACAGGACCGATGTAGGATGTGAAGAAATTTTTTCAGTGTGAGGTTGGTTTGTAGCTAAGTTTAAAGACTTCCAACTCCTTCTGGTTCTTGTTTTGAAGATCCTTTGTCGGACGCTCGGCGTTGTTGCAGCGGACCCGCCGACCCATGTCGCGGGTGTGAACCCGGCGGTTACTTCTTCACGGACCAGGGATGGTTGGAATATCTGTTGGGTAAAGGTCTAAAGAGAAGGTTTTTGAAAAGATTCTCTGCTTTTCAGAGAAAAGGAGCTCCAAACAGGGAAAGAAATGGCGGGTAAAGCGTGTGACTGGAGAAAGTCAACTAGCTAAGGACCATTCTCGAAGGTTGTGCCTGGGAGAGAAATCTCGACAATCCCGGTCATATTTCTCAACTAAATTTAAATTAAAAATGATGTTTGTAGTCACTAATTAAAGTAAACTGAAAAAGACGTCTACAATGAAGTAGATTTTATTGTAAGTTTACTATAACTTAACCCACAAATCTCAAACCATAAATGTTTACTTGATAATAATAAAAAGTCTCAATTGTTATATCAAATATCGAAATATATAAAATATAAATTATTCAACTTAATATGTAAATTTAAGTCAATAAAACAAAAACAAAAACTCAATATAAAATATACCCTAAGAATTTAATCCTTAAAGACATAACATGTTAGAAATTTATGTTGGCTAAACAATAAACATTGTCTAACACATGTTTACCGAATCAATATATATTGCTTTTAAAATTATTAATTATATAAATTTTAATGTATGTACTTTATATCAACTCTTATATTGATGATTAATTAAAAAATCACAAAAAGTTATTTTTATACATTTTCAAAGTTAAATTATTAGATCAAATTACGATGTAGACTACAACATATGTCTACATAGTAGATTTCTTGGAGGTCTACATATATGTAAACTTCTTTCTATTACCTGTAAAATTCCTAATGAACGAATCATAAAATAATTTTATAGTTTTTTTTGTTCGGTCATAAGGGTTAATAGTAATTTTACCACTCTTTTAAGTTGTTTTTCCCTTTGATTAAATATAGATTACAATTTTATGTTTAAAAGAATATATAGGTTGTTTTTGGAAAATCTCCCATGAATTAAAGGTATAATGGCAAAATTGTAGTTAAGAGGAACTAATGAGGTTTTTAAGTCTTTATGCTATTTTTAATTATATTGACTACATAGAGTTAGACTAGTGCTTTCGCCCCGACTCTCTGCCTCCGTCTTTGCTCCGGTGTCCGGCCTTCTTCGCCGGCGCCGGAGGCGTTACTGGTTTTATCTGTTTTTATTTGCTTCTCTTCCCTTCTCTCATGGTTTTCTGATATGCTTGAGGTTCTGGACGGGGGTTTCGCCGGCGTCTCACCTGCTCCGATTGAGAGGTCGCAGATCCGGTGGTGGTGTTTGTGTTCTGGAATCATGGCGAGGTTGACCGGCGGGGCAGTGGAAAGGAGTCGGCTTTTTAGGATTTGTGCTCTCAGATCTGTTTTGTTTTTTTAGATCTGAGCTTGGATTGCTTCAGCTCCTTCTTCACTTGCTTGGAATCCTATGCTAGTTTCGAAATTGTTTTCTGGTGCGCGGTGCAGGACTCAGCCGGCTCTGATGTGGGTGATTACTTCTTCCATCGAAATTTGTATGGTGGTCTTCAGGCGGGTCTCTGAAGCTAGGGTGTTGGGTGTATTTGGTCGCTTTTTAGATTCTTCATTCGGTATTGTCTAAGGTTCGGAAGGTTTGTCTGGTCGTGCGTCGTAGCTTTGTCTTGGTCGAGGTTGGTGTGTAGTCATGAAATCTTTGTTCATTTGGAGCTTGTTTGGTCTTGAGGCAGTGTTGGATTGTGGCTTCTTAAGGTTACTGGGTTGGATCTCCAAGTCGTGATCTTTAGCTGAGTTTTATGTCCTTTGTAGTGACAAGTCATCAATGGTGCACTATCTCCCATTAGTGTTGTTGCTAGGCCTTTGGTTTGATTGCTTGATTTGTTCAGTGTGAAGCTTCGTTGGTGTGTAGTTGTGCTGTTCCTTGGTTTTTAACCGACGGGTTCTCCGGATTTCTTGGTAAGGGGCTGTGGAGCTTTAGCTCAATCGCGTTTGTTCTTTGAGTAATCGATTCTTAACCGTCTACTTCGTCGGCTGCTCGAGGTGTTAGATACGTCTTCTCGTGGCTTCCTTTAGTTGAAGCTTGTTCTTGAGTGGCGTTGGCTCGTGATTCTTTGTTGAATCGTGTCTTGGAGCTTTTATCTCATCTCAAATAATTTAGTTCGTCAACGCTTTTTCATTCATCCTGGCTCCCATCTTCGATCAGCTTCGCATCAGTAACGATTGTTTATGTCCTCCAAAAGATTTCTGTGATCACTTCTTCACCTTGCTTATGTTTAATTATATGTTCTTTGTCGTTTTAACTTTGGCTCCGAAAGGTTATGTGTACCTTGTCGGCTTTTGTCTCTGGAAAGGTTTTATATCTTTGCCGGCTCGGTGTAACTACCGTTTTATTTGAATAATAATCCAACAGATGACAAAAAAAAAAAAAGAGTTAGACTAGTAATTAAGGGTCTAAATGTGTAACGTCGTGGATGGAGGTGCGGCTGCAGGCGTTTGCAAATGCGAATTTTTGCGGCTTTAAGTGTTATTAAAATAATTGTACGAATGGTACTGCAGTTAGAAGTTGGTGTATTTGCGGGATATTTATAACTTGTTAATTACCAAATGTAGTTGTGGTTGAATAATAAATTAACAATATTTAATTTTATACAATAATAAAATATTTAAAATTATATTATTATAGTAGTTATAAAATATATTTAAATTGATTAACTTTTAAAAAAATTATAGAAAATATTTTGTTTAAAACTTTATAATATAACTTAAATTATATATATTATTTATATTATTTCAACTTAAATTTTTAATTTAATATATTTATCCAGTTTTTTAATATATATATATATATATATTATCCTCTTGCAGCTGCAAACGTTAGCTGAAACACTCTTTTGAATTTAAGAGGTTTAGAGCGGTTTGAATCGATTAATAGTGGTCTTTGTGATTGTTGTAAAACGCCAACAGTCACTACCAGTCACTAAAATTGTGGTTGTAGGTGGTAGCGAGAAAACCAATTATGTTGTAAGAAAGAGATTAGAGTTATTCTGAGTAATTCTCTCTTAATTTTTTAAGAGTTTTTTGGATTAACGATTTATGATTAAAATGTGTCGTCAAACCATTAACAGCTAAATAACCATTATTTTCTCGTTGTAAAGTTAAACTATTACAAAAAATTTAAACATTGATTTTTTTTTATAAGTTCTATCGGCTGATTTGGTCAGTCTCGAGAAGAACGTACTTAGTGTTATAGAGTGGACTAGTCCGAAAATGTACCATAATGCTTGATTCGAGTTTGGAATATTTTTCAACTAATGTTAACGGATGGACCAGTCGTCTATTACTACGGTCCATCGTGTTAACCACCTAGACTGAAACTCATACTAACCAAATAATAATAATTTAATTTTTATAAAAAATGAATCCAAAACTGATGTGGGTATACACCAAACCTCAATATCATTAGGCTACCACCACTTAGTCAAATATAGGCATATGAGATCATGAGTTTAATGTCCGCAACTTCTAGAAAAATAACCAAGAATATGATTTTATCGATAATTTTCATCCTCACCAACGACGAAACTTTGATAATAATTCTTTAGAATTTGATAATAATTCTTTAGAATCTTTCTATTTGTTTTCGATCTTTTCATTGTCGGTCGCTTTACCCTTTAATATATGGTATTTCTTGTTTTAACAAAATAGCTTTCCTGGTTTTTTGTTTACCAAATAACTTCAAAGTACATGAAAATATGAATGGGGATACGAGTAATGTCATAAAATCCATAATTTATTGTTATTTACAAATAATTGATTGCTTTCATAACTTTCTAAAACAAAGTCTATGTCAGGTTAAAGCAACGCTAAGTGATCAATCTTAGGGTTTATGAATGGAGTAACTTGATTGATAAGAAAACTTAAATTAGAAAACATATATTGTGAATAATTATTGAAAATGAATGTTTATTGATGATATTGAAGATAAATGCAAGGGGTGTTTGTTAACAATAGAAATATATATAGATTCGTTCGGTGAATCATAACGGTGCTGTGATTTTCAGGGTGGATCAAGTTATTTTATTGTAGTCTTTAATGGTTTGACCTCCTCATGATCCATGTTGATTTCCCGAGCTCAAATGCGTTTCAACTTCTCGAGCTCATAGTTGACTTTTGACCTTCGTGGGACTATGTCTCTTTTTTTTTGCTCTGATAGTAGTTGTATTCAAGCTTTATTGTTTTTGAATCACTATTAAGGACTCACTTAAAGCAGGGTGAAACCAGACTCCAACAAGTCAATGGTCTTGGTTAATGGAAATAAATCAGAAGCATTTGGTTACACATTATACCAAAATTAAAGGTTTAAACACACCCACCAAGAATTTTAAACAGCTAATATATTATTTAATATCAACTTTAAACTTTTAAAATATATTCATATTATGTATTGTCAGTTAATAATAAATATATAAACACAATACAAGTAAAATATTTATTTCAACAACAGAAAAATCAACCTAAATCAAAATGCATTAAAATAGTTATTAGTAATCGGGTTACATATGCGTTGGTAACCTCAATGTAGGTTATAATACACATTATGGTTGTGAATGTTACTAGGAGGGATCTATAAAAGAAAGAAAAATTTACACCTAGAGACACATTTTGACTTTTCATTTACATCTAAAAACACATCTCATTTGTGACACACATTTTCATGTAGTTTGTCCCTTCTACCCCTAGACTAAGCTAACCACAGATTTTTCTAACAATTTTTTTTCTAATTAAACAAAATTAGTTAAATAATCCTATAAACAAAAAAAACCAAAAGATATATAAAAAAATATTTTTGAGACTTTCCATTTTTTTCCTATCTCCATAAACGTCACTGCAAACTCTTAGCTATACGAACAACCTTTGGTGCCTCTCAAGCCATAAACACCACCACAAATTCTTTTCCATCACCGTCTTCATTCAGGGCCAGCCACAACTTTTGTTCTTATCTCAAAATTAAAGTTTAAATTTATGTTCAAGTTTCAGATTTGACTATATGAGAAAATTTACTCATTCTCAGTTATAAAATAAGCAACTAACTCCAATTTTTTTTTTCAAAGATGAAATCTGATTCCCAATGTGAAAATTGATTCCAAAGAAATCTCTTTTGGAGACTTGTAAAGCAAACGAGGTTAGTTTGATGAGATGAGCTGTGATGAGACAAATCTCATAAATCGGTTTCTGAGTATATTGGAAACAATTGTGAAATTTCAAGGTGATGAAAAGAAGTATGAGGTTTTCAGACAACAATAGAGAAGTTTCAGTTTTTTGCATGTTTGGTCCCTCATGTTTTGGTTATTTATGTTCTTACCTCAAAATTCTTAAAATGTTGAGAAAAAATATGTGTCCCTCATGTTTAGGTTATTCATGTTCTAATCCACAATTCTTTCGTGACATAAAAGGGCTAAGTTACTCATTAAAGTAGCAAAATATGTGTTCACGAATATGGTATCCATAATTCATTCGCCCATAGTTTTTCCATCCATATCCACAATATTAATATATCTCGCTTTTTGCTTATTTTAGGTACCAAGTTGGTTATTTGTTATCAATTTACCAAGGACTAAGCATTTCACGTTTCAAAACTATATTTCATTGTGTTTTCTTTATATATATATGTCCACATTTTGTTCATTCACACATGTTTATCCATATCCACACATTTATTTTGTATAAATTTAAATATATAAAATATATATACGAAAATGGATGTTAAAATATAGAGAAAGTTTTTTCAAATTTATTGTAAAAATTATACTTTTTGATATATCATAAGATTTGAGAAAAAACTAATACAAAATAAGCAAATTATACTTTGTATTTTTTGTTGTGTCCACACAATACACATCTATTTTTTCATCTACAATTAAATGTACCTCGTCCACATAACATTGTTCATATAATTGCGTCCACGAAACCTTGTCCACCGAACTTTATACACAAACTACTTTTTGGATGAAACTCCTAGTACACAAAACAAACCATCCACAAAAAGAAACACATATCAAATAAATTATAATTTGAACTTTTTTTGTTAAACACTAAAGTATAGTATATGGATATCAAAATAATAATCAAAAAAAGAAAAAAATCTACACAGTTATGATATATTTATTCACATATTAGAAATTGAAATAATAATGAATTGAACATGATGGGGGTAAAAAGTACAAATTATCATAACCATAAGATCTCATTTTATTTTTCCATCCAACGGTAGATAACAAACCCTTCTTTTTCTTATGTCTCAACGTGTCTTAATAATTATTGCAAGTAAAATAAGTCTTAACTAAAAAAACAAACTATTCAACACGTAACTAAACTAAAGAAAACAATTATACTCTTATCTTTCTTTTCCTTTGGTAGAGGGACATTCCTGTCTAAAAAACGTCTTGGATTCCGTAATAGTGTGCTTCCAGCAGATTGGGTCTTAAAGTGTGAAAGAAGATAAAAATGTGTCTTAAAGTGAAATCGACTCTAAAAGAAATGGAGTGTGGTATAGGTTTTTTCTTGGACCACTCCTACGAATGGAAGGAAAGTAATAGGGTGTGGTTAGACATATATGGTACTGTAAATAAATTATTTCTATTATTTTGTTATTATTAAAAATACATAAACTAATATTTTATCAATACAGTACATTAAACAGAGAAAACATTTGTGGGATAAAATTATGTTATTATTTGGTTTATTTTTTGGGATAAAACTGCGAATATAGTTCATGACTTTTTATGTCATACCTAAGAAAAACACTCTTTCCAAAAAATCTTTATTTATTTTGATATTCTTAATAAAAATTTATCGACTGTTATATTATTTATAAAATTACATAATAAATATTCAATAGTAAAATTTTGATATTGATTTAACCTTTTTTATTTTTAAATAAAAAAATTAAAATAATAGCACTTATAATTTTTAAAACAAAAATAAGATATTGACCATAAAATCTCAGTAATAGAACTCTAAATTTTATATTTTAGATATATCAAATGTTTTTTAAAATTATATTAGTATCACTAATTTTTTGTCATCCACCTAGTCACAGACTTTTTAGTTTGTAAAATATAAATATGTCATTTGTATCCCGCAGTTGACATTATTCATTATACATGTTATCATTCATATTTTGTTTTGAACCGTTTATTTTAGATGAAGCACAATTATTCTACAATATATGTTTCTCTTATATAAACCACAGTTAAATTGAACTTTTCTCGCACTGCTTAATCCGATGTTACCATTCGGAGCTTATAACACGATAGATCAAAACCAATTGGGTTATCAATTCGTAATCATTAGAATTTATATTTCTTGATTTTATAGAAATAAGCTATCATTTGGAGATAGGAGATATAATATGGGTGGCCATGTTTTGGCCTCCTTTAAACTTGTTAACATTTTCTCCTTTGCTTTTTTTCATACAAAGAAAAAGAGACAGGGGACAAGTGATCTCACTCAAGTAGTTTTTTATAATAAGTGTAACATCCTAGTTTATTATATATGATGAAAGGATTAAGAAAATTGATTTGATTATTTATATTATCAAAGTGTGTTTATCTTTTTGATTACGCATCTATTTAGAACTCCGGAGTTAAAACATGTTTGGGATGGAGTAGTAAAATAATGAGTGTCCTATCAAGAAGTGATTCGCGATACTGTGTGAATGGGCCAAAACACAAGAAAAGTCATGTGATGATTGTAAGGTCAGTAAACAAAATTTTTGAGGCTCTAAAAATTTAACGCACCACTCACACATGGAACGGAGCCTACGTACAGAGAGAGTGGGCGTGGAAGACCCATTAGCCATGGGCAGTCAGACATTTATAATAAGACTTCGCTATTGTTGATATAGTAGGATATTATTCTTGATAGATGTGATGTAAAATCTTTTTTTTTAAAGAAAATTCTCAATAAATATCATTTATCTAATCATATGCATTATTCATTTATGTTTTAATTGTCATAAATTTGCATTGATACGATGGACTCGTTTTTAAAGTTAGAATGGTAACATGCAGGACAACTACGATACGATTTAAATAGTAACAAAATATATAGATACATAAGTATATGTAGAGATTTTTGTTATTATTTACGGAGGTGTGGTGCGGTGCAAAACCGTCGGTTAATCTATGAGATATGTTATGGGCGAAAAGATATTGCTGAAAATAATCACCCTCCATAAAAGATTCTTAAGCATTGACACCGTATTCAATAAAATTTTGTATCCACATTACACAATTTTACTTATGTCCACTCCATTCGATTTTGCTGTTTCATTTTTTTATGTCCGACCTTGTAACAGGCCTTCCAGAGAATTGCTAACCCATCCGTTAGAAGTCGTTAGATAAAACAGTTTCTTCATTGCGTCTTTTTTAGTTGTGCCAAATTAGTTCTGTTATCGAGGCTCTTCAAGTGTTTTGGAGCAATATTGTCACGCCCCGACTCTCACTTAACTGAGACGGCATGAATTCACATTGCCTTCACCAACAAGAAACACTTAAAAAGGCCAATGTAAATCTCATTCCCAAGGATCGAATCCAAATGTCTTACAAAACCGTACTAAAACGAATAGGAAACGCTTAAAACCGAGTATCAAGTCTTAGAAATGAAATAACTTAAAGAAAATCCATCAACTCGAAAACCTAGCACCACACCGAGATGACTACTCCTCCACTTCATCGAACTCACCTGAAAGAAAGGAGGGGTGAGCATTTTGACAAATACTCAGTGAGGGAAGCTCTTGGAGCCCCGAAATCAATCACCAACAATCATCACGCAACATAGCATAAGTATCTAACTTAAACATCCAGTAAAGCATAAGCAATCAACAAGAAACGAGGATAAACCCCGACGGTGCCAACATGAGACCACGCCACCTCGTTCGGTCCCCGCGTTCCTCATGTTGTCGCGGGAGAGCTCACCACATACGTTGTCTCCACGACATCACGCTGACTCTGTGAGTTCCACGCCTTCACGCAATCACGTTACCGACTTCTTCGGTTCTCGCGTGATCCGCCACCATGTTCATACGTTTCACGTTGTCTCCACGACATCACGCTACTACGTTCTTCCTTCATACACAGGCACGCCGCTTGCCCGCTCCGGCGATGAATCATGCCAACTCACGCGATTGCCACATGATCCAACAAGAAACGATGCAACGCCCGAGACTTGCACACTTCCACCACGTTGCACCGGCACACATAGGCCTTATGCCTTCCTCTAACTCATAAACATACTACCCCATATATATATATATATCATCCATATATACCATCACCCCAATCAATACAATCATCACATACAATCCTCAAACATCATTCAACCATGTTTTAACAACCTAACAATAGATCTATGTCCTTCACACATCAATATCAAGATATATATCATATGTATAAGTTTATATATTTATAGATCTATAGAAAACAACGTGTAGGGATGAATGATCAACCTAGACACCTCTACCATGATGAGAGAATGATAGAAGGAGATAGAGATTGCAACAAGCCCTCACCTTAGCCTAGATCTGCGAATTGAGAGATGAAACGAAGTAGATCTGCGTTCTATGGATCCTCACGAACCAGATCTACAAATACAATGGTTGGTTTCCACCCAAACCGTAGATCAGAGATCTAGAAGAAGAAAGAGACATGAGAGAACTACAAGAGAGTGATTAGGGTTTCCTTACCCTCACCAGTGGCTGGATCTAGAACAAAAAGAGAAGAAGACTCAAGGAAACGACGAGAAGGGACTGAAACACGGCGAGATCTCCTCTCCGGTGAGCCTGTGCGGTGGTCGGTGGAGCTCTGGTGCTCGGCGGCTGCTCTCTCTCCAACTGGGCAGGGCTTCGCTGTGTTTTGCTTCTCTGGAGAAAACCTAAGGGGCTGCCTCCTTTTTATAAGAGAGGAAGGGGAAAACCCTAGGGTTTTCTCTACATGGGCCATAACATCACGGGCCTCCCTTTATTCTCTGGGCCCGGGCCCGGGATGTGACAACTCTCCCCCACTAAACAAGAATTCGCCCCCGAATTCACGTCAACATCTGACGGTAGTTCAACACTCGGAAACAACTCTGGATAAGACGATCTCATTTGTGACTCTGGTTCCCAAGTCTCCTCACGGATTCCATCTCTTTCCCAGCACACACAGACCATCTTTGTCTTTTTCCCTTGGACATCCATGTCTTTCATTTCTGAAATTTGAACTGGTTTACTTTGAGCCGTTAGATTGCGACTAACATCTTCTGGTGGCTGTTGGAGGATCAACGTTGGGTCTCTGACTACCTTTCTCAGTACTGACACATGAAACACATTGTGAATATCAGATAGCTCCTGCGGTAACTCAAGTCGATATGCTACTGCTCCAATCCTCTCAATGATGCGATATGGTCCTAAAAACCTTGGCTTTAACTTTTTCAACTTGCGGTACTCGGTTGTTCCTCGATAGGTTCTCATTTTCAAGTATACTTCATCTCCTACTTCAAACTCTAGAGCTTTTCTTCTTTGATCAGCATAACTCTTGTGCCGATCATGAGCCTCTTTCAGCCTAGACTTAAGCAATTCCACTTGCTCAATGGTGTCCTTAACCATTTCTGGCTCTAAGTCTCTCCTCTCCCCCACTTCTGTCCAACACAGTGGAGTTCGACATGGTCTTCCATATAGAGCCTCATATGGAGACATCCCAATGCTGGAATGGTAGCTATTGTTGTAGGCAAACTCGGCCAACGGTAGAAACTGACCCCATTTTCCTTCCCAGTCAAGTACACAAGCTCTTAACATGTCCTCAAGCGTTTGTATCGTCCGCTCAGACTGTCCATCGGTCTGGGGATGATAAGCCGTGCTAAGGTGTACTTTTGTACCCAATGCCTTCTGAAAGGCCTGCCAGAATGCTGATGTAAACTTTGGGTCACGGTCCGATACGATACTTACCGGCACTCCATGCAATCGTACCACTACTTCCAGATACTTTTGGGCTAAACGATCTGCTCCGTCAGTCTTTTTAATAGCTAGGAAATGTGCAGATTTGGTGAGTCTATCCACGATCACCCAAATCGCGTCCTTCTTCCCAGTTGTTATTGGCAACCCGGTAATGAAGTCCATTGTCACCATATCCCACTTCCATTCGGGTAATGGTAACTCTTGTAATAACCCACTTGGTAATTGTCTTTCTGCTTTAACCATCTGACAAGTCTGACACTGCGAAGTCCAAGTGGCAACATCCCGCTTCATACCGTCCCAATGGTAATAGCGTTTCAGGTCCTGATACATCTTGGTGCTCCCTGGATGTATGGAAAACTGAGAGTTGTGCGCCTGACGCAAGATCTCGTCCTTCAGTTCCTTAGTGTTTGGCACACACACTCTATTTTTAAACAAGTAAGTTCCATTTGTTGCAGTGCGATATCCAACAACTTCATTTGCGATCAGTCTCTGCAACGATTCATCTTCTTGTTGAGCTTTGCTGATCCTTCCTAGCAAATCTGCTTGATCCAAAGCATCTAAAGCGGTTGTTCTATCTTCAATAATAGTAGCACATAACCGCAAACTAGCCAAAGTGGCAACCAACTCTTGCACCTCCTTTGACTCTGAGACGTCAACCTTACGTCTACTAAGGGCGTCAGCCACTAGGTTTGCTTTCCCCGGGTGATAAACAATATCGAGATTGTAGTCTGCCAATAACTCAATCCACCTGCGTTGCCTCAAATTCAGGTCTCCCTGGGTAAAGATGTACTTCAAACTCTTGTGGTCCGTGAACACTTGCACCTTCTCTCCATAGAGATACGACCTCCAAATCTTAAGTGCAAATACAACTGCAGCTAACTCCAAATCATGTGTCGGGTAATTAACCTCATGTGGTCTCAACTGCCTTGATGCATAAGCGACCACTTGCTTCTCCTGCATAAGCACACATCCTAGTCCCGTCCCAGAAGCGTCCGTATAAACCGTGTATGGTACACCTGGCCTTGGTAATACCAGTACCGGTGTCTGGGTAAGCTGTTCCTTCAGCCTTTCGAAACTCTTAGCACACGCTTCTGACCATACGAACTTCACATCCTTTCCCGTCAGCGTGGTCATAGGCTTAGCCGTACTTGCAAATCCTTTCACATACTTCCTGTAATAACCCGCCAATCCAAGAAAACTACGGACCTCAGTAGCACTTCCAGGCGTAGGCCACTTTGTAATGGCGACAATTTTCTCTGGGTCCACAGCCACTCCTGCTTCGGATACGATATGTCCCAAAAATCCAATCTCACGTTGCCAAAAGCTGCACTTGCTTGACTTAGCGTACAACTGCTGCTCCCGCAACTTGTTTAACACCACTCTTAGATGCCAATCATGTTCTCCTTTACTCTTAGAGTATACCAAGATATCGTCAATGAACACGATCACACACTGGTCTAAGTATTCCCGAAACACGTTATTCATCAGCTTCATAAATGCTGCTGGTGCGTTAGTAAGTCCAAATGGCATAACCACAAACTCGTAATGACCATAACGTGTTCGGAAGGCCGTCTTCCTTACGTCTTCCTCTGCAATCGGGATCTGGTGATACAGACGCCAAATCTATCTTTGAGAACCACGATGCTCCCTGTATTTGGTACAACAACTCATCGATTCTCGGTAGAGGGTATTTGTTCTTTATCGTCACCTTGTTCATTCCACAATAATCAATGCAAAGTCTAAAACTTTTGTCCTTCTTCTTTACAAACAGGACAGGTGCTCCCCAAGGTGACCTACTTGGTCTAATGAATCCCTTATCCATTAGATCCTCAAGTTGCTTCTTCAACTCCGCCATTTCTGTTGGTGCCAAACGGTACGGTGCCTTCGACACTGGTGTCGTACCAGGTTCTAATTCTATGGTAAACGCATCTCCTCGCGTTGGTGGAGGTCTTGTCAAGGGTTCAAATACATCGATATACTCGGCTACAACCGGAATATTGTCAAAATCGGTTTCCTTATCTGATCCCCAGATATTTATGGTGGATAGATAAGCTTCACTTCCTCTCCCTAGTAACTTTTCTGCTTGCATCATCGATATGATCGGAATTCCCTCACGTCTCTTTATCCCTTGGAAAATGATTCTTCCTTCCGTCTTGGGGATGTAGACGCGCGCCTTAGGGAAATCCATCACGGCCTTGTGATAAGTCAGCCAATCCATTCCTAAAATCACTTCGTAGTGGTTTAACTCCATTTCCACCAGATTTCCCTTAAGCTCAATGCCTTCAATGACGATGGGGACATCCTCATATGCTCCGGTAGACTTCATTAATTTGGTTCATGCGGTCTCTATTCCTTTGGCGTTTGAAATGAACATGCCGTCGAAGGTCCAACACTTTGTCAAAGTTGGAGACACAAAACTATGTGTTGCGCCAGTATCAAACAAGGCGTGGGCATTTATTCCCCCAACTAAAACTGTTCCTACACGATTTGAACTAGTGCTAAGTCTACTATACTTGGACCAAACAAGACTTACAAGCAAACATCTAGTCAAGTAGGGTCTGGAAACATACCAGCGATCGGTTCTCCTCCATCATGATCTCCAACTACGAAAGCTTGCCCGCCCACAACTTGCCTCTTTGGTGGTGGTGGTAACTGCTCATTGCGCCTAGCTCCCTGCTGCGGTGTTCCAGCTTGCGGTGCGCCCTGAACCGGCATACGACATGCACTCGAAGTGTGTCCCTCTTTATTACAACGGTAACATCGAACGTTCGGTGGAATCTACAATCCTTTATGAGGTGTCCTTTCTTATTACACTTGTGGCAGTGTCCTCCCGATCTCTTTTCTGCTGGAGCTGCATTTTTGGCTTCCCAAGTTCGCTTGGTTGTCTTTGCCTGAGCGCTCCTTGCGAGCTTGCTTTCCTCTTCCAAGCCTATTTCCTGAGAAGCTGCTGTCTCAACTAGTTCAGCCAAACGGTCATACTTCCTAAGAGCACATCTATTCTTTAAATCCACTCTTAATCCATTCATGAATTTGCGGATCAAGTCCCGTTCCTCCATACGCCTGCGAGAGAACCTCCTTAGACGATTGAATTCCTCCTTATAATCTTTCACCGTCTTGTTTCCTTGGCGCAGATTCTCAAACTCACTTTCCATCATGTCTGTAGCTTCAGGGGGAACAAACTCACGGGTGAACTCGTCCTTAAAGTCCTCCCAAGTCAACTCATGATGTCCTCGAGCTAACTCCACAACACCTTCCCACCATATCATGGCTTCATCTTTCAGGTAATGAACGGCAAGTTCCCTACGAAACTCTGTTGGACATCTTGCTGCATCCAAGTTCTTTTCCAGCTTCCTTCTCCAGTTATCTGCGGATGTAGCACTGGCCCTTCCACCAAAGTGATCCATCTGCATGTCCCTCATGTACCTCATCACTTCCCAATACGAGGGTCCTTGAACATGAACTGGCACAAAAGGTGGAGGTGGAGGTGGCTGACGGTGTTGCACTCCAACGGGTGGTACATTCCCACGAGCATTGGCCTGGTTTGGTGCTTCATTGACCGGTTCTTCACGCATCTGATCTCCAAAACGCTCACGGTACCTTTGCAACTCCGCGAACATTGCTGCATACCCTGCTCCTTGGTCACCCTGTTGACCTTCCCCAGATGGGTTTCCACCTTGAATCTCAGTGTTAGTTCCATTCACACTTCCCACAGAATCAGTCGGGCTAGCTTCCCGAACCACACGTGCTGCAGTGCCTCTTCCTCTAGCAGTTCTTCTTCCTCTTGGTGCCATCCTGTTTATGCAGAACTTACAGTCAGAACTTTTCTCGATTTACGAATGACGAATGAATGAGTTCAAAGTCAAGAAGTGGTCTCGGTGGTGCTCTAAACTCTAATTTTAAAATCCTCATTTGTTCCTCTTGAAAACCAAAACAACTTTAGAAATCCGAAACTTTTAAAGATCTTTAACTTTATTCCGATAGGAACCGGACAAAAGCGTTTCCCTTTCTACAGCCTCCCGGGTTAGGACCGGGGGCCTAACCTAGGCTCTGATACCACTTGTCATGCCCCGACTCTCACTTAACTGAGACGACATGTATTCACATTGCCTTCACCAACAAGAAACACTTAAAAGGCCAATGCAAATCTTATTCCCAAGGATTGAATCCAAAGGTATTACAAAACTGTACTAAAACGAGTAGGAAACGCTTAAAACCGAGTATCAAATCTTAAAATGAAACAACTTAAAGAAAATCCATCAACTCGAAAACCTAGCACCACACCGAGACGACTACTCCTCCACTTCATTGAACTCACCTGAAAAGAAAGGAGGGGTGAGCATTTCGACAAAAGCTCAGTGAGGGAAGCTCTAGGAGCCCCGAAATCAATCACCAACAATCATCACGCAACATAGCATAAGTATCTAACTTAAACATCCAGTAAAGCAAAAGCAATCAACAAGAAACGAGGATAAACCCCGACGGTGCCAACATGAGACCACGCCACCTCGTTCGGTCCCCGCATTCCTCATGTTGTCATGGGAGAGCTCACCACATACTTTGTCTCCACGACATCACGCTCACTCTGCGAGTTCCACGCCTTCACGCAATAACGTTACCGACTTCTTTGGTTCTCGCGTGATCCGCCACCATGTTCATACGTTTCATGTTGTCTCCACGACATCACGCTACTACGTTCTTCCTTCATACACAGGCACGCCGCTTGCCCGCTCCGGCGATGAATCATGCCAACTCACGCGATTGCCACATGATCCAACAAGAAACAATGCAACGCCCGAGACTTGCACACTTCCACCACGTTGCACCGGCACACATATGCCTTATGCCTTCCTCTATCTCATAAACATACTACCCCCATATATATATATATATCATCCATATATACCATCACCCCAATCAATACAATCATCACATACAGTCCTCAAACATCATTCAACCATGTTTTAACGACCTAGCAATAGATCTATGTCCTTCACACATCAATATCAAGATATATATCATATGTATAAGTTTATATATTTATAGATCTATAGAAAACAACATGTAGGGATGAATGATCAACCTAGACACCTCTACCATGATGAGAGAATGATAGAAGGAGATAGAGATTGCAACAAGCCCTCACCTTAGCCTAGATCTGCGAATTGAGAGATGAAACGAAGTAGATCTGCGTTCTATGGATCCTCACGAACCAGATCTACAAATACAATGGTTGGTTTCCACCCAAACCGTAGATCAGAGATCTAGAAGAAGAAAGAGACATGAGAGAACTACAAGAGAGTGATTAGGGTTTCCTTACCCTCACCAGTGGCTGGATCTAGAACAAAAAGAGAAGAGGACTCAAGGAAACGACGAGAAGGGACTGAAACACGGCGAGATCTCCTCTCCGGTGAGCCTGCGCGGTGGTCGGTGGAGCTCTGGTGCCCGGCGGCTGCTCTCTCTCCAACTGGGCAGGGCTTCGCTGTGTTTTGCTTCTCTGGAGAAAACCTAAGGGGCTGCCTCCTTTTTATAAGAGAGGAAGGGGAAAACCCTAGGGTTTTCTCTACATGGGTCCATAACATCACGGGCCTCTCTATTATTCTCTGGGCCTAGGCCCGGGATGTGACAAATATAATGAATGGTGACTTTGGTTTCCTTCAATAAGGTTCAACCGTGATTGTTGATTTCCTTCTGTTCTTTCTTTCTGATTGGTCTTTGCTATTTTCAGAGTTTTATGTTGTTGGATCTTATTTGTGTTAAATCCTTGGGGATTAGTTTTTGTTTATGGTTTCGGTGGACAAGTTTGGACTCCAGAGAATGATCTTTATTCTACTAAATTTGTTTCCAAGGGTTTTAGTTACTCGTCGGCTATGCTTTATTGGGTTTTTGAATAAAATATTAAACCTGATTCAAAATAAAAATAAATTATTTATATTGGGATTGTTTGTTTTACCGTCTAGATGAGGTATCTCAATGGAAATGAGAGTATTATTTGTTTAGACTTAAAATTATAAGTCATCTGGATGACTTATCTGGAAGAGTTTAAAAATTTAGGTTTAATTTTGAAAATCAGCTCGATAATCCAAATTCAACTATATGGTGAAGATGATTATGTCAAAATGGTATAATGTCCATTATACCTCTAATATATATGAAAAATATAATATCATTTTGTCACTCACGAAAAATGACAAAACCGCAAAACACACATTTTCTCGTCAAAATCACAAAAAAATAATTTCCGCAAAAACGATAAAATTGCGTTTTCTTCGCCAAAACCGAAATCTCATTTTTCACCATAACCCAAAAATCACATTTTTCTCGCCAAAATATCTCGTTTTCTGCTAAAACCGAAAATCTTGTTTTCCGTCAAAACTGAAAATTTGTGTTTTTCTCTACCAAAACCGAAAATCTTGTTTTTCTACCAAAGCCGAAAATCGTGTTTTTCTCGCCAAACCAAAAAATTCGTTTTCTGTCAAAACCAAAACATCTCGTTTTTCAGCCCCAAAACAAAACATCTTGTTTTCCCGGCAAACCCAAAAAGGAACATTTTTACACAAAAAAAAAAACAGAACCCGTATTTTCTCGTCAAAACTAAAAAAATCTCATTTTTTGTCAAAATCGAAAATTACATTTTCACACCAAACCCAAAAATCTCGCTTCCCCACTGAACCCAAAACCCTCGTTTTCCCTTCAAAACTAAAAAAAAATCTTGTTTTCCCGTCAAAATTGGAACATTTCGTTTTTCCGCCAAAACCGAAAAATCTTGTTCACTTGCCAAAACTTGGAAAGTTGGAAAGTCCCCTTCCCACCAAAACCGAAAAAAATCGCATTTTCCCTATCGAAATATCGCATTTTCCCTATCGAAATATCGCATTTTCCCTATCGAAATATCGCATTTTCCCTCCAAAACTGAAAAATTGTGTTTTGCCGCAAAAACTGAAATTTTCATTTTTCCTGAGAAACCGAAAAAGCTCCTTCCCGTTAAAAATGAAAATTTCATTTTTCTGCTAAAACCGGAAAATTCATTTTTCCTGTCGAAATCAAAAATTATGTTTTCTGCTAAAGCGAAAATTTCATTTTCTGTCAAAAATGGAAAATCTCGTTTACTAAATAATAAAAGTTATTGTATTTAAAATTAATATCAAACATATGATTAAATCAAAATAAGGGAATTTTAGTAATTTGTTTACTAAACTCATGTGGATGGAAATTGAGATAAAGAAACAAACATAAGTTCACTTAGATGATTCATCTAGATGAACCATCTGGATTGAAAAACACTTAGCCCCATAAAATTTGGATGGATCATATAAATGGATCAGTTAGATGGAGATAACAAATGGTGAAACAACCAGTCTCATCATGTGCAGTCTATAGTATTTAAACATTTTCTATCTTTCACATGAAGCAAACTTTTGTGATTGTTGGTTTAATACCATTCTAATCTTCTAATGTTTTTAAAAAGTATTACATAGTTGTTAAAATTATTTATATACGTGAATGCATGACATAAACTATATATATATATATATACGTCTTTGTATTATATATTGCACCAAATGTGGAATTTAACCAAATCTTATTAGATGGGAGTTGTGGAGTAGCAATCGAAACCTAACACTAATAAACATTCATTATAAGAAATAGTTTATTGTTAGATTAGATTATGTTTTCTTTTAAATTAAATTAAAGAAGACAATACATATCTTAAGGTGTTTTGAGATTTGTTGTAATCTTTTGTGAAAGAAATATCGTTTCTGATTGCTAGCCAAAGAAAGACTAAGGCATATCTTGTCTAAACCAAGCGTTAATTGCATTTTAATTACATGATTAAGTGGATGAAGTTGAATGGAAAAAGATCGGATTGTTTGCTCCAAGAAGGAAAGTATGTACATTCATTTAACACACAACAACTGCAAATAGAGAACATAGCATTGATATGTTCATTCATTCGCAGACAGGCTTCGTGTCGAAGCTGCTTAAACAAATGGCAAAAGCTTGGAATGCAGAGATCGGGTAACGGTAATCCATGGTGAATGTATCTTTCCCTATCTTCCCAAACTGCAATATCACTCTCTCTTGCTCCTCTTCCGGTATGTTCATGTCCTTCCCTGCTTCTGCAGCAGCTGCCATTAGCTGGAAGTTTTTCACGGAGGCAACCGTGACTCGTCCTTTGAAGTTAAGACACCAGCACTGAAGCTGCTCGTGCCATCTGGGTAACTTATTTTTCAGGACTAATGGTTCCTTTAGGAGGGAATCTCCTCTCAAGTTCCCTGAGCAGAAATCCATCAGCCCTCTCTTCTTCTTACTTCCTAGGTATGACAACTCGGTCGGGGTATGAATCTGTCCCCCTTCTTGAATAGAAGAAACTGGGATACTGTTCATGATACATTGCATTCTTCTTGGACCTCTGGTTCTGAGGACATTCAGCTCATACAAGATTGAAGCCATGCTGCAACTATGAGTAGATGAAGTTACCCATGGAGACACACGCATTGTTTGAGATAGTTTCCGGTTGGATGATCTTCTTGAATTAACCGGAGGAGGCTGGTTTTCGTAAACCGTGAACTTAGTCCCAAGGAAATTCGATCTATCCACACAAACAACAAAAGTCATAATTGGCATGACGATATCAAGCAATCAAGACGAAGATTCTGACACAAAGTACCTTAGTTTCCCTATGCAATTACTGCTACTTCTGGAGAAGTCATTTCCAGACAAAGATACAATAAACTCCACACCAGTCGCCCTCCTGACTCTCTTAGCCGAGAGTAAAAGCTTACTCTTGTCGCCGGAAAGAGCTGCAACCATACAGACATTAAGATGACACATTGTCCCAAGACTCACAAACTAAATTCATAAGATGTAAGAAAAGTAAAACTACCAGGGCTTAGACCAAGATAGAGACGGTATATCCCAGTGGCTCTCTCCCGTTTGATAAAGCACTGAATCGGATCATCTCTAGGGCCAGGCTGAGACAAGAAACCAATGTTTCTCAGCTCATCACATCAGTAACAACAAGAATTGTTTTGCAAGAGTATAAACCTGTTTTAATGAAACTGGAAAAGTGAGCAGACCAGAGATCTCAGGAACTTTGACAACTTCTTTAGCCATCTCCCTCCAGGCCTTACAAACCGATGCACAAGCAACAACGTCTCTCCTCCCCGGCCATGAAGTCTGATCAGACTCGACTCGATGGATGATGTCAAGAAGCAACTCTGTAGGCAAATCATCCCAAATGCTCTGTTCTAAACAAGAAGAAGAAGATCCTTCTGGAGCAATGTGAGACCTTCCTCGTCTACCATTGGCTTTGTTACGACCCCTAAGCTCACGCACTATGTTCTTGAACGACATTGCTACAAACCAACTTACCCAAATCGATCAAACCCTAATTTGTACCTTCCACCCAGAAAGTTTGCAGCTTTAACAAATGAACAAAGATAAATCATCATCGAGAAAGGTTAAATTATCAAAACGAGAGAGAGAGAGGATGAATGTATGTACCAACAGAAGCGACAAATCCATGGGGAAGCACGATGATCGGGAATTCCGATGAAGAATGTCTCGAATTGAGAAATTTAAAACGCTCCTTGAATGTAGATTGAGCCACCACCACCACCACCAACTCCTCCGATGTTGTTAACCGTCGCCGTCGTTAGGTTTGGATCCCGACGACGACGATAACTGCAATGATTTCGAGGAGAAGGAGAGAAAGAGGAGACGGGAAAGTTTTCCGTTTTCTTTTTAATTAATTAAATTAATAGAAGAGTAGGCGCGGCCCCTGTCTCCTTTCAATTGAAATTAGTAAATTACTTAAAATAGGTTTTATCTTTCCATTTTGGTCAATTACTTTCTCACAAGATATTGTGTTTTTTTTTTCTCAGCGTTATTCCAGCTGGAAAATACTTTAAAGTTTATCTATTGGACATATTAAAAAGTATTTTAATTTTTGTATGCAAAGGAATTACAGTAATGAGAAAATAAATCTATAACAATACAGTAGACATCTCTCACTCCTCATGTTGACACATCAATTAGAAATGAAGGAGCAATTTCTGCCACATGGCATTACATTCAGCTTGACTTTATGAGAAATCTATCTCAATTTTTTATGTATGGACTTTGTATGATATTAGCCCACAAAATATTAGGTATCTTGTCGTTGTCGTCTCGGATTCCAACTTTTGTGCCTATGTCGAAAGCCATGAATCACCTCACCAAAACGTCTTCTTCCATTAATGGGTACTTTACTCTGAGCCTTTACGTAGTTACTGCACTCCTCCCACTACCAAGCATTTAATAGATCTCATCGCATTCTAGATTAACCCTCTGAAGCTGCTTGAAGCTAAAGGAGAGGGAGACGAGAGATGGGAAGAGAGCTTTGGGTGTTGTGGAGGAGATGGAAGTGAAGGGTTAGTTTGTGAAAACAGAGGTGACGAGGCGGAATTAGGAGCGGGCATCGCAGGTTATGATAGTGGTGCGGAGTTTGGAGGAGGGATGGTGGGTGAGAGGAAGGAGCGTTGATATTGATTCTCGCCATCGAAAGCTTGATATCTGTTTATGGGATTACTAATCACTTGGTAAGTATTTTTCTTTCAATTTAAGAATCGAGATCTTCCATGCTTTTCGATCTATGTTCAAACTATTGAATCGATTTTGGAAAGTATTAACTTGCTTATGGCTACTTATCTCTATGTTGATTGTCTGTAGAATGCACCATATTTGTGTAAGAAAGATGAGGTTGTGCTGATTTAGTCCTCATGTAAATGTATGAACTTTGGTATGTCTTTTGTAATATGCATATGTTTGAATCCGTTTATGTATTTGTTTTTATTTGTAGGTAAAAGAATCACCTTCTCTGTAAAAAGAGATGACCATGACTTGGTAGCAGCAATAACTATTAAATTTGAAAAGTCCATACGCTCGAGTTAATACCTCAGGACTTAGTAGCAACACTAATTCCCAGAGGTGTATTTATGTCTTGTGGCTACACTCATCAGCAATGCTTTGGATCTATAACTCTTGACAAAAGAACAATTCAGTCTCCAAGTGGTTTTCGAAGAGGTAATAAGTATGTCCTCAGATTAACCAGTGATGTTCGTTATTTACACAAAATAAATAGATGAGCTTTGAATATGTAGGTCACTCTCTCATAAAGCCAATCCCATCCGTGAATAAACTATCAACAAATCTGATCCTTACTGCAGACTTACCGGCTTATGATATAGGTGATGAGAATGTCTGATGCAAACTATTCTCAACATCATGGGGAACGTCTGAGTCCTTGAGAGAATTACCTTCTCCGGAATTCTATCCAGTTCTCAGTGATAATCACTTCTATCTATACGTGCAGATTAGTCCCATTGCATCTACATAACTAATAAACAAAAAATTATATAGCTTGATAGTAAGTGCTGTTTGTAAATGTTAATGAAAATACATTATGTTTTTAGACAAGAACATAACTTTTTTCATGTTTCATTAGTTACAAGACGTGTTTCCAAACAGTAGATGTCTAAATTGTTGTTAGCTTTAGTTTGACATGTCATAATTTTTGAATGACAGTTGGTCTTATATTTGTGGGTTCGTTACATTTATTGTTTTCTGGTTGATTTGAAATCCATGTTTGGACTACTGGCCTTAAGAGAATTTGTTTTGTCTCCTAGGAATTTTATCACTTGATGTGCTATGTTTCGGACAATCTCATCATTGTTACCCTCATTTACCTGGAGCCAATTATGTATCTTCCATACCTGATAGAAATACAAGTTCGATGTTGGGTAATTTGAACCTGACATCAAACTAGTAATCTTAGCAAAAGGTTCAAGAAAAACACATATATTCGCAACTCTGTCCCATTCCTCATCTGTAGGTAAAAACTTATAGTTTCTCCTATAATATATTTCCAACTTAATAAATGCTTCATGGTACGGAAAGGCTCTTTCAAGCATATAGAATGTCGAATTCCATCTTGTCTACACATCCATTAACAAACCAGCTTTCTCCTTATACCAGCAACATCCACACATTTTCCAAACATCATCCCACGCGTCTTTGATGCTGTTACATACTTAATACTCTCTCTACCTTTGTGCAAAGAGTCTTTAATAACCTTCAAGCCATCTTGCACAATGAGATTAAGTATGTGAGCTGCACATCTGACATGAAAAAACTCACCTCCACACAACAAATCATTCCTCAAAAGCAGCTGAGATTTCACAATATCTTGCATTAAATCATTACTTGTAGCATTATCTAATGTGAGAGAAAACATTTTTTTCTAGTCCCCACTCTTCCATTGTTTCAAGAAGCTTCATTGCAACATTCATACATGTATGAGGCGGTGGGAGAGCACAAAACGTCAGTATTTTACTGTTCAGCTTCCAATTCTGGTCAATGTAATGTGCTATCACACACATATAACCCTCACGTTTCAATGATGACCATAAATCAGAAGTGAAGCTTACTCTTCCAGGAAGACTAGTCTCTCTCTCATTTTCATAAAAACGATAGACATCTGCTCTAGCTGTGTTACGGCAAATGAATCTAACATCAGCATTCAAGTACTTCCAGGTCTCTTTGACTTTCGTATACTCAACATAAGAGTAAGGTAGATCATGTTGAATTATAGTCTTCGTCACCAGCTGCCTGAACAAAACATGATCATACTTACCACTTGCAAATTTGGCTTCAGCATTTGTTTCGGAGCTTCCTTGGATAAAGTTTGCATCTATCACGATGCCTTCTCAAACCAGCTGTTCAGTGCGAATGGGAGCTCCATGCATACTCATTCTTCTAATGATTGCATTTAGCTTTCTCCTCACCATTGGGTTTTCGAATCTTAGAAAAATCTACCCACACATCAGACCAATGCATGGCCTCTTTCTGATTATCCATTTTGCCATCTTCTGATTCACCTTCCAAATCGACCTGCTCCTCTTGAATCTTCTTCTTCTTCTGTGGTTGGCTTGACTCGTCATGGACCGCATTATTCTTACCATTGCCTTGTGTCAACTTGGAACTTTTTCTGCCCCCACGGATGGTAAAAAAAACAGATTTGGTTTTGCTTTTACTCGCCTTTGAAGATGATCCAATTCCACCGTCTAGAGTAGACTGTGACATTGGTTTAGAGAAACCGTCTCTAATGCCCTCGGGTGAAAAATTTAAAGCTAAAATGTCCTCACTTTTTTCTTCTAATTTTATATATCAAACGAAAAAATCATAAAATTAAATTCGAAACGTCAATATTTTTTATTTGATTTATAGAATTTGATAAAAATATTTCAAAAATCAAAAAACAGTTTTTTCATATTTTTCCGAAAATCATCAAAATATGATTAAAAACGATTTTAAAATATTTTTTTTCGAATTTGAAACATATAGAATTTAAATATTTACCCATGGGTTCACTGATCCATAAGGGGGGGTTTGGGTTTAGTTTTGATCGCTTTGGAATGATTTATTTGAGGTTTTCATTAAATGGGGAAGGGTATGAAGATTAGTGGAGGGTATAAGAGTTTTAAATTTTTCACCCGAGGGCATTAGAGATGATGGCTCCATTGGTTTATTGGTATGTGGAGGACTGATTTTAACATCACTATCATCTTCATCATCGGTAACTTCAATAAACCTTCTTTTGCTTCCTTGCTTATTTTTAGCTCCATCAGATGGACCATCATCAGCCTTAGCAGCTGCTGAAAGAGCTCCAAGGAGTTGCTGAGACTATAAATCCATTGTATTAAATGGCTCAAAATTTGGATCAAAACTTGAACTCATCTCTTTCTCTCTTTGTCGTTAGAAACTGTTTTTTTAGCTTGAAGGAGTTGCTGCGTCGTTTTTTTTTCGGGTTAGGGACTTAGGGTTTTGTTTTATTTTTATGTAATTTTAAAAATTATACAAATTATTTGACTTATTTTCCATTGGTCATGAACTCATGTATTATAAGAAAATTCAATTATATAAACTATCAGACTATCTAAAGTTAAACGATTCTTTTAATCAAGCATCTTTACGAGAGACGTACCTTGAGCAATCAAGAGCAAATCCCCTTTCATACATTGACGTGTTGTAGACTCATGGAGAGTCATCAATGATCTTCCCCTGCTTCTCATAAAGTCTCTGCAGAATCTCATTTTCCCTTGTATGAAGAAGATATAAAGAAACGCAAGATTAATCAATGTGAACCAAAAAAAACACATATATGTGATATAAACAGACGCAAGATTACTCCATGTGAAACGGCACTACAACCATGCTGAACCAATATATTTTAGTTCACTTAAACATTAGAAAACAACCAACCAATCTATTTTAGTTCCTTGGTTCAAGCTTGACCAGCTCTTCAAGAGCAAGCTCACCAACCTCCACATTCTTGTAAACCTTCGAAGCTCCAAGCAAAGTGGCCCATATAAACTCAACAGCTTCTGTTAAAAGTCCAGCACGGGATAGTAAATCCACCATACAGCCACAATGCTCTATTTGAGGCGTTATTGAGAAATCAGTAAACATGGAGTTGAAATAACTAACCCATCTTCAACCAAACCCATGTGTCTACATGCACATAAAACACCTACAAAACGAAAACCATACCAGGAGTCTGGTGTGGCAGGTCTGGTGTGGCAGGTCTTCCCTCCGGGAGCAGAGTTCATGGATGATGGCTACGCGCTTTACCTGACGAGAGCTCACACCGGTGTTGAGGCATCCATGAGAACAAAGACACAAACTTTATGAGAGACAAAAAGAGGTAAATAAAATGTAATCGACATATCTATCATTACCTGAGTCTGAGTGCATCAATATGAAGGGTAAGCACAACCATGCTTCAAATTCTCTGCAACACGATCAAGAGCAAAATCAAAATCATAATCAATATGAAACTTCACCGAAAATAAACCAAAATCAATCATAAGCTGATGGATCGAAGTTGATGGATTGAAGTTGACAGATCGATGAAGAAAAGAATCCGGAAATGATCGGTTTTGTAGTCCTGATTTCTCTCATCTTCTTTTGTCGGTGAGAGGTTGAAGAAACAGAGACAAGAAAAAAGCTTCACTCTTCTCTGATTACCGACTCAAGAACCAGAAACCAAGTTTCCCTCTTCTCTGATTACCGACTCAAGAACCAGAAACCAAGCTTCCCTCTTCTCTTCTCGTCATCGGCACACCACTCACCACCAAAGAAAAGACATGAGAAAAGTCTAGCGGGCCACCCATTTTGTCCCGCATGCCGCTCTGGCCCAACCCGCTACCGCCCAATACCGCCGCATGTTATGCCCTCGAGGCCCGCTATCAAACGGGCCGTAAAATTTGTGCCCAATCCCGCCCCGCATTAGGTCTTTACAGGCCAGGCCCACGGGCAAGCTTTCATTTTGCCATCCCTAGCTATGATGGTTCTGATGTTTTTGCTCAGTAGTAAAAGTACAGAGTTTGAGATGAGATATTTTTCAGTTTTAGATTTTATAAACTATAGTGAGACCAATATTGTTATTGTGGAGTTTATAATCTCCATCTTTGTCTTCAATATTTTCTGAAGGTCATGGTAAGCAGGGCATAAGGTATCCGTTTGCAGAGGAGAGTAGTCATGGATACAAATATTCTCGGTCCAAGAATTGCAGGGATGATAGAGCTCCTTTAAAAATGTGGACTGGAGGTGCAATACATGGGAGATGAGCATCAGATCTTCTAGAGGTTTGAGAGGCTGTGTGGTTTTAAAAATGGTCGGAGGTAGGTTGAGGAAAGGCCACCACCTGCTTCAGATACTCATACAACTGTGGTGAACTCTTGGGAACCAGAGGTTTAGAGGATGGACGAGCATTACGAAATCTCTCTAGCTTTGATTCTTTCTCTTATACGCCAATGTGAATGGTTTGTGAAATCAGCATCTTCGGAAACTGGATAAGAATAACTGATTCGGCGTTGATCCATAAATCAATTTGAAAACCTACCAACGCAAGTAATCGAGGAACCATCGTCATTGGTTGGTTTAACCGACGAAGATCCTTTAAGAAGAGAAAGATATGAAGAGAAGATTAAGCCAAGAAGAAAAATATATGTGAGTTAAAGAAAAACGTTGGAACAATGTCGATTAACGTTTGAGGTTAAGAAAAAACTTAGCCCTTATTTAACTCTGAGTTAACTAAAACCGGCCCATTTCAGCCCTGTTATTAAAATACATGGTTCATTGCTTTAAATATTTAACATGGCCATACTAACCCTACATCTATGAACTCATTTAACATCCTTAGAATATTGAGTTGTATACCCCAGAGTTTGGACAGTTAGGTTTAACAACGAACATAAATTTTCTAACCCTTACCTTTTATACACACCAGAAATGGAGCCATTGATATTGGAGTTTCAGGAAAAACAAGGACTTCAGTCCGGTGAGAAACGAAGGAACGTCACCGAATCTGAAAAGATGAACAAAGGAATTCACTGAAGCTGAGATCAATCAAAGTATTCATTCTCCTGATTTTAAAGCTACAGTGGAAGTAGAAAACATGAACAGAGGAAATCTAGACTTTTAGTCCTGCCAATATAGAGAAAGTAGACGTTTTAGAGAGTAAGAAAATCAAAAGACAGAAACTAGAGATGAAAAGAATGTATTTATTAAATGGTGAAAGGAATGGTGGTCATAGATCTGCAATCACGAGCCCCAACCAATGTTACTTATACAGCCTCAGAATCTCACTTTAGCTTTTCTTTATGTGTGTATGATCCGTGAAAATTGGTTTCACATCTAAAGCCGTTCCGGTTCTTAAGATATCATCAGTTTACTGAACCTTTGTCCTTGTGGTCTCATAGGTGGCTGATTTGGAAGGTTTGGTTGATCTCTGGTAGAACCTTGGATTTGAGGGCCGTAACATTTCCTCCCTCTTGAAAAGGTTTCGACCTCGAAATTGTATAACCTGCACCAACATAGAGCAAGTTAGGTTTCATCCTCTCTTGGGACTTTAGAGTCTTACCTTGGTAGGATATGAGATTCCTGAATTGGCTTTGGGACGAGATTCTTCTTGGGTTGGTTTTTAGTTTGTTATATTCTTTGTTTTTTAGTTTGTTATATTCTTTGATTGATGAATATATATTGAATATTCTTCATACTATTTTTTGTTGTTATTGCTTATACTATACTTAACGTCACTATTATTTATGAATATTATATATATATTAAAAAGCTATTTATAAATCTCTTTATATGTTTTTTACATATATGTTATTTAAAATGTTATTAAATATATATTTCTTCAGTAGAATTCATTCGAGATCATCTTTAATTTTATGTAATATTGATAGCTTCATTAAATTTTCGTAAGAATGAATTATATTTCTTTGTCAATGAATTAGATCACCATATTTTTATTTATTTTTAATGATTTTCTTTCCAAAAAAGTTGCAGATTACCCAATTTTTAGATTTGATTCATAATAGCTTATTCGATTAGATTCTATGAAGATTAGGATTACACTTTTAAAAAAAATTGTGGAAACCTAATATAGTAGTTTTATTAAAAAATTGCATTATCAATGAACAAATAATTACGTTAATCCCTTTACTGAAATGGAAATCTTACGTTTTTTATTTACAGAAATTTTTTCTCTAACTTTTGATGGAAATAATAATCATATATGACAAGATAGTGATGACACTTTTATTCTCGAGTTTCTAATCCTCAATCACAGCCATAAGAGCATTTCTTATAACCTTTATTGGTGAATTAAATTAGAAATTTATAAGAAGTTATCATGTAGTTTATTTTGATGTTAATGATCACTATTTTTTCTGAAAAAATGTACATTGCCAGACTTTTAGGTTTATCTCATAATATCCTAATTACTTAGTTTTTAATATAAAACACGTAAAAACAGAATAAGTATTGCTTCCAACAATTTTAAATTGGTGATAAATAAATAAATTTGTGAATTCTTTTTTTTTTAATTGATAGGATGCATTTTAAATTTATAAGTAAATATACTTCTTAACGATAAATGTCTTCCATAACTAAATGTATCTTAGTTAGCCATTTGAATCCTAGAACAACACAACACTTCCATAGTCTCGAACCATCTGCTCCTTCTCATGAAGTTGCTGGTGGGTCCTTGTTGTTCTCTATGACAACTTCTGCTCTGTGTTTTAGACTGGTTTATTAAATATTATGACTTGAGTAGTTTTAAAATAGAATGGTTTTTAATGTCTAACTTTTTTATTAAAAATATATTATAATAAGAGATTTTTTTCTTCCTATCATTTTTTCAAGTGATTGCTCATTTTATTGTTGCTATTCTATATAAATATCCAAATAAGTTTTTTCTGTAACTAGATTCCAAATAAGTTAGTTAATGATTTTTTTTAGATTCATTTTTTTGTCTATTAACAGTGTTGTTTTACTGGTCGCCTTCACGATGTTGACACTGTCGAATGACGACTTTCTATTTAGAAGATAAGATAAACTTAAGTTGTAGTCATTCAAAGTGAGTATGATCCAGTACAATCATTGTAGTAAGTTTATACCAATATAACAATGTTTTTAGTATATGCTCTTTCGGATATTTGAATGGCTATGCACATCGCTTATATTTTTTTGCTCAGTTGTAAATTAAAAACTTATATTTAACACATAGTATTTAAATTCAGTAGACAATTTAATACTCTGCTTATACCATGTTTGATGCACACATAGAATGAAAGAAAGCTGTGAAGTTTATGTAATTTCTGACAAAGTAACAATGAATGACGATTTTAACATAAATTTAAGGTGTAGAAAATTTACAATTGTAATAGAAAATTTTATTTCAAACAGCATCAATAGTGTTTTTATCTTCCCATATTGAGAAACAAGCACAAAAAATTAGAATGAATGATCACAATTTTTTATATTTTTTATTTATCAATGAAAGACTTGACAATCTTCTATTGATTTAGTGGATAAGAGAAAGCCGGAAATACTATATATAATAAAAATTGAGGCCTAGATGCTTGCTATCTACTTTTTGAAAAATATGGGGAAAAATTATTATGTCGTTATTTGCAATTTTGATTTTAGTGAATAAGTAAAAAAAATACTTTTAAAGAACAAATCTTATTATTTATATCAATTGTTTTTTCCTTGTCATTTTAACTATTTTAGCATTAGTTTTCTATTTTATATTACTATATAAATTAAATACCTCTAATTCATTATACTTATATGACATTGTTCCTATTTATGTTTTTATTTATCTTTTGCTTTAGATTTTTCATTCTGCTATTATATCATATTATAATTTTTGTTAAAAAACTTGACATATCTTAAGATATATTGTTTTAAGACATAATTTCTTTTCTGTTTTTGTTAATTTTACTTTTTATTTTGATTTTCCATTCTTATAGATAACAATTATCATTAGGTTATTTAATATATTGCTAATTTAAGTTACTAATATCACCTTCCACTTTATTCTATAATAGTTACCATCCATTAAGTTATCTTACATATTTTTAGTTTTTTTTTTTTTGACATCACATATTTTTAGTTTACAGTATCAATTTTGGTTTTTTGATTTTTGTTTGTTAAAAATATTGACATTGAAAAATATATAGTTAAAATGAGAGAATTTTCATGTTTACCACATTATTGGTACCATTTTTTATTTTTACTTTTATTAAAGTGACATTTTCATAATTACATCTTTTAGGGAAATTGTCAAAAATACCACTTTCCTATTACCACTTTTCATGTTTACATTAATCACTTTTACCCTTATTTTTTAGGAAAAAAACACACTTATAGCCCTTGGGTTAATTAATCTAAGACTTAGGGTGTAGAGTTGAGGGGTGGAGGTAGGGTAAGGTAGGATTTAGGAATGTAAAATTTAAGATTCTAATTAATTTTTAAAAGATCTGCCTCTTAAAAAATGGTATTTATGAAAACGTCTATTTAATGAAGGTAAAAATGAAAAGTGATACCAATAATGTAGTAAATATGAAAATTCCCCATTTTTTTAAGAGGCAATTATTTTAAAATTAATTAGGATCATAAATTTTACATTCCTAATTCCTACCCCACCATACCACACCCCTCAACTCTAAACCCTAAGTCTTAAATTATTTAACTCAAGGGTTATAAGTGTGTTTTTTCCTCTTAAAAATAAAGGTAAAAGTGATTAATGTAAACGTGAAAAAATGGTAGTAGGAATATGGGTAAAAGTGTAAGTATTAAATTAATTAACCCAAAGGTTATAAGTGTGTTATTTTCTCTTAAAATATAAGGGTAAAAACGATTAACATAAACATGAAAAGTAATAGGGAAATTTTCATGTTTACCACATTAGTGGTACCACTTTTCATTGTTACCTTCTTTAAAGAGATATTTTCATAAATACCATTTTTAAGAGGTAAATTTTTTAAAAATTAGCTAGAATCCTAAATTTTACATTCTTAAACCCTACCCCACCCTACCTCTATCCCTCAACTCTAAATCCTAAGTCTTAGATTAATTAACTCAAAGTTTATAAGTGTGTTTTTTACTCTTAAAAATAAGGGTAAGATGATTAAGGTAAACATGAAAAATGGTAATAGGAAAATGGTATTTTTGACAATTTTCCAAAGTGGTAGTAGGAAGGGAGAATTTCAAATTTACCAATTTTGTTGTACCAATTTTCATTTTTACCTTCGTTAAATAGACATTTTTATAAATACTATTTTTAAGAGGTAATTTAAAAAAAAAATAAATCTTAAATTTTACATTCCTAAAGCCTACCCCACCCTACCCCCACCCCTCAACTCTAAATTCTAAGTCTTAGATTAATTAACCCAATGGTTATAAGTGTGTTTTTCCTCTTAAAATATAAGGGTAAAAATGATTAAGAAAAAAATGAAAATTGGTACAAGAAAAATGATATTTTTGACAATTTTTCTAGTAGGAATGTGGTATTTTTGACAATTTTTCCTTAAAATGATGAACTGAACAATAGAATTTAGTGGTTTAAAATCCTATATAGAAAGTTTTATATAATGACTTATAGTTTCAACTTTTATATAGTATAGATTTGAAAATTAAGTGTTTTAAATTTCTATAATTATAACTGTGTAACTTTTATATTTTTAAATTAATTAGTGTTTTTAAATTTTATAATTCGAAATATTATTACATATATTGATACAATTAATTTATAATGTTTTTAATTTTGTTAATTTATATTGATTCCTAGTTTATTTTGAAAATAAAGAACTTTTGTAAATTTTTCCATTTGTTAAATTCATATTAAATTTGAATTATTATTACATAGGTTAATTTAATGTATTTATAATATTTTAAATTTGTTCATTGACCATATATGATATTTCTTTTTATTTAATTTTGAAATAAATAACTTTAAAAAAAATTGACATTTTCGAAAATAATAAACTAAAATATTGATTTTTCATATTATGATTGGAAAATTGTCAAAAATCCCATTTTTCTTGTACCACTTTTCATTTTTTTACCTTAATCACTTTTACCCTTATTTTTTAAGAGGAAAAAACACACACTTATAACCATTGGGTTAATTAATCTAAGGAATTAAGGTTTAGAGTTGAAGGATGGGGTAGGGTTTATAAATGTAAAATTTAGGATTCTAATTAATTTGAAAAAATATTCTTTTAAAAAAATGGTATTTATGAAAATGTCTCTTTAATAAAAGTAAAAATGAAAATTGGTACCAATAATGTGGTAAACATGAAAATTCCCCACTATAATTGGAAGTTTAAAATCTTACGTTGACATTTTCAATGGTTTATAGCCTCAAATTTTATATAGTATATATGTAATATAATATAGCCACATAATAATTATTCCATTTTCGAAGGATAGAAAACTAGAATAACAAAACCTCTAACGCAAAGTATTGTAGTTTAAATACTTGTTTGGATTTCTCACTCTAGGTACCAAGTAATATACATTGAGAAATTGTCAAAAATATCACTTTCATTGTACCACTTTTCAAAAATATCTTATTTACTTTTATCCTTATTTTTTAAGAGAAAAAACACACTTATAACCATTGAGTTAATTAATCTAAGACAGAGGGTTTAGAGTAAAGGGGTGGGGGAGAGTGGAGATAGGGTTTAAGAATGTAAACTTTAGGATTCTAATTAATTTTTTAAAAAAATTATCTTTTTAAAAAATGATATTTATGAAAGTGTCCCTTTAATGAAGGTAAAAATGAAAAAGGTACCAACAATGTGGTAAAGATGAAAATTTCCCATATACATTTATGTTTTGTATAAAAAGATTTTACGAGAATCTTGTTTTTTTTTATTCGTAAGAAAAGAAAGGGAAAATTGTCAAAAATACCACATTCTACTACCAATTTTCATGTTTATCTTAATTATTTTTAGTCTTACTTTTCAAGAGGAAAAAACACACTTATAACATTTGGGTTAATTAATCTAAGACTTAGAGTTTAGAGTTGAGGGGTGGGGTATGGTGGGATAGGGTTTAGGAATATAAAATTTAGGATTCTAATTAATTTTTTTTAAAATTACATCTTAAAATGGTATTTATGAAAATATCTATTTAATAAAGGTAAAAATGAAAAGTGATACCAATAATATGGTAAACATGAAAAAAATCGAAAGAGGTAATTTAAAAAAAAATTAGAATGTTATATTTTACATTCTTAAACCCTACCTCATCCACTCCACCCCTCAACTCTAAACCCTAAGTCTTAGATTAATTAACCCAAGGATTATAAATGTGTTTTTTCTTCTTAAAAATAAGGATAAAAGTGATTAAGGTAAACGTAAAAAATAGTATAAGGAAAGTGGTATTTTTGACAATTTCTCTATGTTCTACACTCATATAAAAGATTTAGAAGTATCTTTTTTTTCAAAAAAAGAGAGAAATAAAAACCTCAAACTATAAACTATACAAAAGATCACTGAGATACTTATGAATCATATAATTTTGTCTTATTATCAGTCCCGACGATACTGAAGAGACACATACTCCATAAATACCCGGTCAGTGCGTCATTACGATTCCTCCTCCGCTTTTGATATTCAAACAATATGTTCCAGTCGTGAAGCAAATATGATTACAGTAGCTAGCCTTGCTATAGCGTATGTACAGTATAAGAATATTAGTTACTGTTAAACAGGCCGTCGATCTTGTTCAAAAAAAAAATTAATAATAAATTTAACGATCTAATGAAATAACTTTTGAAGTTAATAACTTCGTTTCATGTTTTCAGTCAAAATGAAAACTCCGTTTGATATTTTTTTTGAAATTATAAGCTTTAATTTTAGCAATATATATATATATACAAAATTTAAAGCTTTTACTATAATTTATTTATATATTTTTAAAAAATTCTTATTTTTTATTTTTATATTAGGGATCTTATTCGACTACTTTAATTACACGTTCTATTAGACAGGCCTATTATTAAAAAATGCACTTCATACCGTTTTTCTCGGAAAAGGTGTACACAGTTCGTGGAACAAAATAGAAACCCATATAATGTGGATAAAGCTGTTCTTTCAGTCGTGCAAATTGGTCGAGTGAAGCGGTCGTCGGGAATTATAAGAAAAGTCACCTTTCCAATTATAATGCTTTTACCATTCTTGTCATATGTAAATGAAACACTTGTCATCACCCAATACACAAATGAAAGTAGATGAGGGTATGGTCGTGTCTTTTTGGGTAGTTTATAGAAATGATGTTTTGTTTCACTGCACAAATAGTATGAAAATTAAAATCACATACAAAACACATGTAATATAAACTGTCATCTTCAAAGCTTTCTCCACAGCAATTACACCACTTGAGCTTGTCGTCCCATTGAATAATATGAAGTTGGAGAGGATGTTTGGGATGATATGGGACCTTGATCTGAGGTGGAGATTCGAGACACTCTTTGTGGTACCCTAGGAAACATTTTTCACACCAATAATATGTTCCAATGGTATAATTACAGTAGTTAGCGTTGCTATAGTGTATATAAAGTATATGATTATTAGTTACTATTAAAAAATGCAATTCATACCGTGGAACAAAATAACATTTTCCTAAGTTGTATATACAAGACGTGGAACAAAATATCATTCCAAATGATGTGGAGAAAGCCATTGTGTGAGGGGAACTTTTTTTGCACACCGTGCAAATTGGTCGAGTGAAACGGTTGTTGGTAATTATAAGAAACGTCCCCCTTCCAATTACGATGCTTTCACCATTCTTGATAAACGGATTAGATCCCAATAGACATCTAACATGTATTGTGACGCTACACACATTGCACGTATAATAACCATAATCTGAATATTCTTCTTCTTCTCCTTCACATATCTCACAATAGATGTCGATGTCTACATCCTTGTTGTACAAGCGTGTGAGAAAATGTTCGTCGGATATGTACTTCACCTTATTTGGTATAGTGGCACAACGGAAACATAAACTAAATGAACATTTGCTACAAGTCAAGAGATTGTGTCTTCTTTCACAGATATAACATTTGTTGTGTTCCTCATATGGTAAGTATAAAGGATGTGGATGCATTTCATGAACGAAAGGCTCGGAAACCAAAGCGCATCGTAAATCGATGGTGAAAGGACAATGAGGCTCACTACACTTATACGCAAAACCACAACAATAGTGGAAACAAGTATTGCATATGAGTGTACCACCTTCGTGGTTCACTTGTAGAGTAAGTGGATGAGCATGCATTTGATGCCATTTTCTACGAGGAAGATGTGCACATGTTTCATGCAGAATAAAATCACATTTCATGCAATCATAAGTGTTACCTTCGTAGATAGGAAGAATGCATGCTTGACACCATTTTTCGTCATCTACTTTATCACTCTTCTTTTTCAGCTTCATGTGATGATTTGGATGACTAAAATGTTGTATAATCCCATCACTTATCTCTTCGAACATCTTAAGATCTTCATACTCAATTTCAGGTTCTCCTTCAAGTTCTTTACCATCCCACAAATCTTTTTGTATTGCACATTTAGAATGAACAGCATAATTGCAACCTTTCACGCAAGAGTATTCACCATAGTTTTTGTCCACTATTTTGCGACAAACTCCACAAGCCCAATCATTGTTAGGAATAGAAAGACTTGGAGTGAAAGAGGTACGATGATCATGACGGGATATTCTTATTGTGGTTGGTAGGTAGAGGCACGGCTTATGAACGACAAAATCACATTGGTAACAGATGTAGATGAAGCACTTGTCATCAGCCAATGCACAAATATCACAAACTAGAGAATTTTTTCTAGGAAAGTAGATGAGGGTATGGTCATGTCTTTTTGGGTGGTTTATAGAAAGGATGTTTTGTTTTATCGCACAAACGGTATGCAAATTAAAATCACATATAGAACAACGGTAATAAAAACTATCATCATTAGGGCATTCTCCACAGCAATTACACATTATCATGTGGTCCCTTACAGATATGTGATAAGTTTGGAGAGGATGCTTCGGATGATATGGCACTTTTATCTGACGTGGAGGTTTAACACATTCTTTGTGGTAGGCTATGCAACAATTGTCACACCAATAATCACATACGATTGTCTCATGCCTGCACCAGTAGCATAGCATGTCTAGCTCTTTATTGAGATTGATTCTTGACAAATCGATGGGGCTAAGATGGTGAGGTTTTGAAGAGGAGAATAATTTAGGGCATAAAATAAGAGGAGGAGGAGGAAGAGGAGAAAAGAGGTTGACAGAGACCATGGCTCATTCAAAGAGCATTTGAAAAATGGTTTGGTTTGTTTTTGCATAATTAACAACTCATATATAGGTGGTGAAGACCTATATATGAGATACACATTTATCTTGAAGCTGAAGAAAAGTATGTTTACATTTAGAGATAAGAATCAGAACTTTCTTTCTCAAAGAGAGAAAACAAAACCTTAAACGAAAGACAAAATTAAGATACATATCTAGATACTTTCACCTCTTTACACGTCTTTCTTTGTTAGTAACATGTAATATAATATAGCCATATATATAATAATTATTCCAATTTTTATGGATAGAAAATTAGAATAACAAAACCTTTGACGCAAAGTATTGTAGTTTAAACACTTGTTTGGATTCCTCATTCTAGGTACCAAGTAATATACATTTCTGTTTTCTAGAAAAAATTGTTACGAGACTCTTGTTTCTTGTTATTAGTAAGAAAAGTAACTCTATTACTATATTTTATTGAATAAACCAAATTTTTGTATGGTTTCAATTGGTTTCTCTACAATGAAAAAAAATTGTAGAAGCTTCTGGTACTCTAGGAAACATTTTTTCACACGAATAATCACATAAGATTTTATCATGCATGCACGTTTGGCATCGCAAGTGTGGCCTGTCATCGACATTGATACTAGACAAATCAAGGGGGATAAGATGGTGAGGTTTTGAAGACTTATGTAATAGTTCATCTATAAACGAGAGAAATTATTGATACGTTGAGTAAGGCATAAAATAAAAGTAGGAGGGCGAGAAGAAGGAGAAGAAGGAGAAGAAGAGAGGTTGACAGATACCATGGCTAAGCTATTTTAAAAATGCTTTGATTTGTGTTTGCATAATACTTTAACTCATATATATGTGGTGAAATATGGAGAAAATTCCATATAAATATCTCAACTAATTTCGTTAAGATTTTTAAGATCCAAACTTTGTCACTATCCAGCGTAATAATCGAACTATATTTTACTCACTCCAAAACACAAATTTTAAAAAATATCCTTTATTTAATATCCAACCATTGTTTATTTTAATTAAAAATATTAATCAGTTGCAAACAAAATTTTAAATATCCCAAATATAAAAATTTCGTTAATCTTTTTAATATTCAAACTTTATCACTATCCAGTTTAATACTTTAACTAAATACTTTGCTCACATTAATACATAAATTTTAAAGATTGTGTCCCTTTTAATACTCAAACTTTGTTTACTTAATTTAAATTAATAAGAACAAAATTTTAAAAACCTCCTAAATGTAAGAAAAAGTATTAAAACTTCTAATTTTATTTTAAGATTTAGGAAAGAAGGTAAATAGACTATGGAGAAAATTTTGAAATTTTAAATTTTACTTTTGAAGGAAAACAAATAAAAAAAATTATTCCAAAAAACAAACTAAATTCAATAATTTAAACTTCAAAATTTATTATAAAATTTAATACTTCGCTATTAACTTTGAGATAGACGAGAAGTGGTCAGGAAAGTCTACAGGTTACAGCTACTTGAGAAGATTTGGATGCATCTGTTTTGCTCATTCAGATGATGGTAAACTTAATCCAAGGGCCAAGAAAGCAGTGATGTTGGGTTATCCATCATGGATCAAGGGTTACAAAGTTTGGTTGCCAGAAGAAAGAAAATGTATGATCAGTAGGAATGTGATTTTTCAAGAAAATGTTATATACAAGGATGTGGTTTAGAAAGGTAAACAGGTTCAAGGTAATCAGTGGGAAGCAGCTGAGATAATATTCAACATTGATCCAGAAGGAACTGGAGATGTAAGTTCAGATGGAGATCTCTCGGATGAGAAAGTATCCCTGGGAGACTTCACTCCTGATGGGAATACACACACTGAAGACAATGAAGCTGAAGAGGGGGAACAAGTTCAGGTAGATGAACATGACCAGAACCACAACCAAGAAGCTGTTGAATCACTAGAGAGCTATCATCTAGTCAGAGACAGAGAAAGAAGAGAAGTAAGGGCTCCAAGAAGGTTTGAATAGATGGTTACTTCAATGAGGACAATGATGATGGAGAGGACCACTTTGATGCATAAGCACTCATTACCGGGGTTGATTGAAAGATAAAATAACCTGCAAATTATCAAGAAGCTGGACTTAGTGATGATTGGGAGTTCTGGAAAGATGGTATGGGTGAGGACATGGAATCACTTATCAAGAATCATACATGGACTGTGGTAGAGAGGCCAAAAGGACAACATGTGATTGGTTGCCGCTGAATTTACAAATATAAATCTGGAATTCCAAGGGTTGAATCACCAAGGTTCAAAGGGAGACTGGTTGCTAAAGGATATGCTCAGAGAGAATGTGTTGATTATATTGAGATATTCTCTCCGGTAGTTAGACATGTATCTATAAGGATAATACTGTCTGTTGTTGTTGAAGAGGACCTTGAGCTTGAACAGTTAGATGTCAAAACAGCCTTCTTACATAGGGAATTAGATGAGAAGATCTACATGGAAGCTCCTGAAGGTTGTGAAGATCAGTTCAAGCCAAACCAAGTGTGTCTCCTGAACAAAGCTCTCTATGGACTTAAGCAAGCACCAAGGATGTGGAATGAGAAGTTTGAAGGGTAAATGTTGTTGAACCAAATAAGAGATGAGGTTATAAACTATGGATGAAGGTTGCAGATTTCTGAGGGAATGAAGAGGAAGTGAAATGGTGATGTTCGTACAAGTCCGAACAAGGCCATACAAGATGGCCGTACAAGTCTTAGGTTGACCAAAGTTACTCCGGGTAAAACCAGAGAAGTTTACCTTCCGCGGATAAGCTCTTCCTAGACACTTCCCTTCCGTCTAGATGCATTGAACGTTAAGGATAAGGTTAGTCTGCGGATGGACAGGCTGGCCAAGAGCATCTAGTCAAGATGCTAAGGAATCACGCGTGTGAAGCTTCTGGTCCATGTATTTTGAATTAGGCGCGCCCAAGACCTTGACTCCACATGCTTAGTGTTTAAACCTTATCATGTATCTGTTAAGCATAGCCATAACCTTTTCTATATATTTGTAACCTCACTCATTAATCAATCAAGCAAGTATTTTCGAGTCTCTTCTTTTCTCTCAAGTGTTCTTCATTTCCAGAGATGGTTTCTTAGAAATTCAACCATTAGACTCGGATACTATCCAAATCTCTTCTAGTCTCTTCCAAAGTCTCTATTAATCGTATAAACTCAGATTTCTCTTTAGTTTTCATGGTATCAAAGCCAGGTTCCGATCCTGTGACCTGTGGGTTATGGCCCCACCACGCTTTCGGGTTATGAACTCCATATCTTCTTATAGATTTGGTCTACACTCCATGAGATCTTACTCCATAGATTTGGCCGACCACGACGCTGAAGTCATAGATTTGGTCTACGCTCCATATGACATCACCATAGTTTATAACCTCATCTCTTATAGATTGTGGGTTATAGGCCCACCATAGTCTAGCACAAGAAGATGGAGTTCACAAAGAACCTTGGAAATTTTAGAGCTTTATGGTTGGAGCTTGAGGTGCTGAGGCCGAGTACAACAGATCCAGATGAGCTCAATGAAAGGCGTGAGCAAGATAAAGTCTTTGGCTTGTTGCTCACCCTCAACTCCACCTACAATGACCTGGTGAAACACATCTTGCGAGCTGAGAATCTACCCACCTTGGAAGAAGTCTGCCAACAAATCCAGAAGGAACAAGGGTCATTGGGGCTGTTTGGGGGAAAGGGGGAGCTTACCTTAGCTAATCAAGATGAGGTGCCTCAAGCCAACAAGGTGGACAAGTATGAAGAAAGGAGGTTCAATGGGAATTGTGATCATTGCAAGAGACAAAGACACAAGAAGCACCAGTGATGGATCCTTCACCCACACCTCAAACCAGCCAAGTTCATGAAGGACAGGGATGCAAGGGAGAATGTGAGCTATGGAGGAAGTGATCAGCATGGGATGAATGGGCTGGACCCTCAAACCGGGCACAGGAGGCTGAAGGACGTGAAGGTGGTGAGAACAAAGCATTGGTGACATACACTGCTCAACAAACCAACCACCCAAATGAGCATGAGTTCATCCGCCGATCGAAATGGATGCTCTCATCAAGATGCTCAAAGACAATGGTAACACCTTTGGTAACCTCACGGGGTATTCTTTTTGTGCATCTAAGGTTGCTAGTTTCATGATCAAATTGATGCATATACTCACTCTAGGATTGCTGGTCTATCTCATAGTTCTTGTAGCATGTCTAAACCATTGATAGTTGATTCAGGTGCATCACATCATATGATTAGTGATACTAGTCTTATTAAGTACATAGAACATGTGCATGGACATGTTATGATTTCTAATGGTGATAGGATTCCAATA
Source organism: Moricandia arvensis (assembly GCA_905132765.1). Taxonomy (NCBI): domain Eukaryota; kingdom Viridiplantae; phylum Streptophyta; class Magnoliopsida; order Brassicales; family Brassicaceae; genus Moricandia; species Moricandia arvensis. The sequence goes on from CAJHQP010003564.1 coordinate 65,047, forward strand.
AGGGGTATAGGCAAGTTAAAATTGTTTGATAAGGAATCTAGAGACTTTTATATGTCTGAGTTTACATCAAACTTGTTATTTGTTAAGAAGTGTACCAATGACTTGCAATGCAATGTTATCTTCAGTCCTAATGATGTGAAGTTTCAGGATATTGAGAGCAGCCGTTTGATTGGGCAAGGAGTTACAAAAGGAGACCTTTACTTACTTGAAGAGCTTACTTCTCTACCTAGTCATAGTTGTTCTTTTACTTGTGTTCTTTCTTCTACTTTAATTAAGAATGCTTTGTGGCATGCTAGACTAGGTCATCTTCATGTTAGAGCTTTAAGCTTAATGGTTCTAGTTGTTTTTGAAAATGATTGTGAAGCTTGTATTTTAAGCAAGCATTGTAAGACTGTGTTTCATAAGTCCACTACTATCTATGATCATTGCTTTGATTTAATACATTCAGATGTTTGGACTGCTCCTTGCTTGTCTAGAGAGAATCATAAGTATTTTTTCACATTCATAGATGAAAAGTCTAAATACACATGGATAACCTTGATTTCATCTAAGATAGGGTGCTTGATGCATTTAGAAATTTTCAGACTTATGTGACTAACCATTTCAATGCTAAGCTTAAAATTTTTAGATCAGATAATGGTGGAGAGTACACAAGTCAAGGCTTCAAGCAGCACCTATCTCAACATGGAATACTTCATCAAACGAGCTGTACCTACACTCCTCAACAGAATGGAGTGGCTG
>CAJHQP010003565.1:0-65740 GCA_905132765.1 Moricandia arvensis
CAAGTCTCTGGAACTCAAGAAAGCTTCAGCTTAGTCCAGCAAGCTTCATCAAAGGTTCAGTTTCAAGTTCTGTTTCTTGCAAAAACCAGTTGGTACATTCTATTGTCCACTGGTCCAAACTCACTAAGATGGAGAGCTCAAAGGAAATGGCGACTTCAGTAGCTTCAAGGAGTCCAAAGAATAAGCCAAACCACCACATCTGGTCCAAAATGCTGAAGATAATCCATGGAAGAAACCATTCTTGCAGAAAGGTCACTAAAGAAGCATTAAAGCTAAGCTGTTCTAATCATTCTATGGCCAGCCATGCTGAAGCTCTGTTTCTGACCAATAAAACCCACGACCAGAAAGAGGACAGGAGGGGTTTGAAGTGTCTCCTTGACCAGAAGGAGAGAATCAAGAGGAGGAGGTGTTGGACAGTCAATCCACACCACAAGCCCTTCAAATTCAAGTGATTCACAGCCATGGAGATTCAAGGAACTAGCTCAGGTTCCTTGGTTGTAAGTTAACCTCCTTAACTCTAATAAGAGCTTGCTTAATTGTCTTAAATGGTTTCTGGTTGTGGTGAGTGTGTTGTTAGTATCTTAGGGACAGTTCAATGTTACTAGAGTTGTTGAACCTAGTTTCTGTCCCATGATACTTAAACATTGTGTATGCATTGTTCTAGGAGTAAGTAAGCTTGCTAGCATGATCATATAGCATCTGGTTCAATCCATTTCATTGTTATCTTGTGCTAATGGTCTGGTTAGTCCATCATAGTGGACTGGTATGCATTTAGAAGTTGGTCTAAGCTACTGTGTTGGATTTTCACCAGAGTATGTGGATCTGGGTTTGTGTGTGATGAACAGGCCTTTAAGGCAATGATGAACACGAGATGATGAAGAGAAAGGGTTCTGGTTTACTTGTATGAACTTGAATCAGAATCAGAGAGTATGAGAGACTTAGAGAGATTAAAGAGACTAAGAAAGAGAGAGACTTAAGAAGGATTCGATCCAAGAACTACAAGCTTTTATTTCTGGAAGTGGAGAGGGGTTTTCCCCCTTACTCCCTTGGGTTATAACTCGCCATACATAAGCCTTTATATAGGCATTACAAGTTTAAACCTTGAAACCTAAATCTAACGGATAGAAACACTTGATATAATGGATGGTTGAGATGAGGTGAAGACTGGTCTTTGTGTAGGATGGTGCTAGCTGTCGAATTGACTGAATGGATGGGCAGGATTGCTTCATTTGAATAAGTGGCCAGTATTCTGCCTTGTGGGGATAAGGCTGGAAAGGTAAAGCTACTTTTACTTTCCAGCTGGAATGGACAGCCCACAAGATCCTATGGCATATTCCCTTGCCCCATAAACTCTCCACGCCTCACTTTGGTTTCTGGATAAGGATCAAAACAAAGGAAATGTGAAGGCCAAACAAAGGAAGTGAAGGCCAAGCATTTCCACACCAAAATGACCAGAAGAAGAAACTGGTTGATGATCCAAAGAGAATTCATAAAGAGAAGCCAATTTGGTTCTGTTTGTGCAGTCTTGCTCCACAAGCTACTATCTTGACCTAACTTACCCTACAAGGCAAGAAAGGAGTTTGAAGACTTAATATGGACGTGGGAATCTCTGTTAAGTCAAGGAAATATGTTTGAAATTAAATAAGAGTGGCTGGTTTGAATTTGGAAAGAAGAAGTCACATGGGTTGCTTTGGAGAAGCAGCTGGACCTGTCTCTTTCACTCAAGCAGGCTGTGCCAACCTCTCTCCTGTCCCTTTCTCCTCATCTGGTCGTGGCTTCCCTTGTCCATATCCTCCTAGCATCATCAGAAACCCCACAATAATATTTGTTTAGTCATTCCTGATTTAATCTTTGTTTATTGTAAGTGATTGTCTATTTAAAGACTTCACCACCTCTTGTAACTTTCATCAAGTATCAATACAAGTTCTCTCAGTCTAATTTCGTGGCTCTCTCTCCATTTCTTGTGTCTAAACAATATTCACAATGTAAGGAGTTTATAGTTATGGTTTAGAGGCTGCCTTAACTCTCTTTCTCTTAAGGCAGCCTAATACTTGTAAAACTCACTCTAAACTCTTCTTTATCTTCTTTTAAGCTCTAGATTACTGATTCTAATCTCTTGTCTCCTTAAGTGAACAAACTGAAAGTGTTGTGTCACTTCTCAAGGATTAGATTCAAACTAGAGATATTTGTAGTTCTTGTATCAATCTCATAGCCACTTTATCTCTCTAGATTCAGATGGTTGTATTGATTGTTTGCTGAGAGGATTCAATCACAAGTTGATTGTCTCTTCCATTCTTAAAGAGTAAGTTCATGTTCTTAGCTATTCATAGCTTTTCCAACATGGTATCAGAGCCTTGTTGCTCTTCTTGGGCTGAACTCACTTCTTTTTGTCAATTTCTTCATATCTCTCTGTCTCTCCTTTAAATTTTTTTTTTTTTGATGAGCTTTGTAGCTGGGATTCAAAACTTGGACAGTAGAGAGTGTAGATGAAGTATGAAATCTGTGAGTTTCTTAAAGATGCAAGTCTTTAAAGTTTTTTTTTAATCAATGACTCTCCCCTTTATCTCCTCATTGTTTAAGCCTTTGGATGAAAGATTAACATCTGTTCATGTCAGCTTGAGGGAGGGAGAAAAGATTATACTTGTGTCTTGGAAAAACACTTGAATGGATTTCAAAAAAATGTGTGTGTTCTTCATCTTGTCTAATGACTTCTTTTAAGAGGACAAGATGGAGTTCTGTTTTGGTTTCTTCTCTCCCATGTGTAAGCTGTGGACCTGATCTTGAGTTGGGATCCTAATCAAAGGCTAAGGGAGGGAAATAAAACAAAAGACTTCATCTATTTTGTGATTTAAAAACAGTTTTAAAAGATGAAGTTCTTGCTGTTTTTGTCTCAAACATTATCAGTCATTTATCCCCTTTGTCTCTCAATTTTAAAAACTTGTTAAAAGACTGTAAGTCTAATGAAACCAATGCTTGAGGGAGGGAGATAGACTGATGGTGAATTGAAGAAAATTGATTTGTAAGAGCATTTGAGTGTCAGATTTAAAGAATAACTCTCTGAAAGGATTTATAATCTGAAAATGTTTTGAACAGATTCTTGAGTAATCTGATTTTGAAAATGCTTTAAAAATGTGTTAACTGGTGGGATGTTCCTGCCTCACCAGCATTTTGATCAGCCATGAAGCTTGAAGGCCATGGACTGAAAATTGATTCCGCAAAACTCTTATTCTCCTCATACTCTTACTCTCCATTATTCTCTCATACTCTCTCATACTCTTGTTACTTATTCTCTAATTCTCTGGTTACTTATACTCTCTGGTTATTTTATTCTCTCCATCAGTCACTAATTTTGTGCTTTGAATCTGTCCATACTCAACAGGTTCTAAGTTTAAGAATGGTGATTGGTGTTTGTGCTTGGTTGTCTTAAGAAGACAATGCAAGTTTGGTGATCTAGAGCAGCATCAGAAGCAAGCTTTGGGGGTTAGAACCAATGGCCTCAGATTCATGGACCCAAGACAAGAAGATCTTGAGGAGAAGTGGCTGTAGGAAAGTGATGAATCAACTCACCAGCAAGATGTTAGCTAAGGGTCAGTAAGCTTCATGATGAAGCATCAAGAAGACACAGCCATGGAGCAGTGTGTACTTCCGTTTTGTGTTAAAGAAAGAGGTGTTGCACAAGGTCAGATCATGGCGCCAACACCCTCAGCAACCAGTTCAGGTCATGGCGGTTCTAAGACATGTTCAAACTGCAAAGAGGACCATTGAGCAAAGAAGTTTCAAGTCTAAATATAGCCAAGGTCATAGCCATTCCAATGCACCGCAAAGGCTATACTCTTTTTGCCCTCATCATGGTTTTATCCCAAGGGGTTTTACATGGTGAGGTTTTTAATGAGGTAGTCATTTGCGTGTTGCAAGCTTGGCCTTTGCAAGCAATGGATTCCGCAGCCCAACCTTGAGGGAGGGTATTAGAGTGGAGCAAAACAAAGGAAATGTGAAGGCCAAACAAAGGAAGTAAAGGCCAAGCATTTCCACACCAAAATGACCAGAAGAAGAAGCTGGTTGATGATCCAAAGAGAATTCATAAAGAGAAGCCAATTTGGTTCTGTTTGTGCAGTCTTGCTCCACAAGCTACTATCTTGACCTAACTTACCCTACAAGGCAAGAAAGGAGTTTGGAGACTTAATATGGACGTGGGAATCTCTGTTAAGTCAAGGAAATATGTTTGAAATTAAATAAGAGTGGCTGGTTTGAATTTGGAAAGAAGAAGTCACATGGGTTGCTTTGGAGAAGCAGCTGGACCTGTCTCTTTCACTCAAGCAGGCTGTGCCAACCTCTCTCCTGTCCCTTTCTCCTCATCTGGTCGTGGCTTCCCTTGTCCATATCCTCCTAGCATCATCAGAAACCCCACAATAATATTTGTTTAGTCATTCCTGATTTAATCTTTGTTTATTGTAAGTGATTGTCTATTTAAAGACTTCACCACCTCTTGTAACTTTCATCCAGTATCAATACAAGTTCTCTCAGTCTAATTTCGTGGCTCTCTCTCCATTGCTTGTGTCTAAACAATATTCACAATGTAAGGAGTTTATAGTTATGGTTTAGAGGCTGCCTTAACTCTCTTTCTCTTAAGGCAGCCTAATACTTGTAAAACTCACTCTAAACTCTTCTTTATCTTCTTTTAAGCTCTAGATTACTGATTCTAATCTCTTGTATCCTTAAGTGAACAAACTGAAAGTGTTGTGTCACTTCTCAAGGATTAGATTCAAACTAGAGATATTTGTAGTTCTTGTATCAATCTCACAGCCACTTTATCTCTCTAGATTCAGATGGTTGTATTGATTGTTTGCTGAGAGGATTCAATCACAAGTTGATTGTCTCTTCCATTCTTAAAGAGTAAGTTCATGATCTTAGCTATTCATAGCTTTTCCAACATTCAGCTTAGGTACACAAACTCAAAGTGTTGTGTTACTTCAGAAGGATAGATTCATACTAGAGAGTTTCTGCTTCATATAAACAGTTTACTGTCTAGGATTCTTGGTTATATAGTAAGCTGTGTATGAGGATTCAACCACAAGTTGGTTGTCTCTGATCTTGAATGGTGAGTTCTTGTTGTATGGTTGAAGGGGATTCAGTCACAAGTTGAATGAATCACTCCTTACATGAGACAAACACTCATGAATTTCAACACGGATCCGTACAATCCGTACACCTCACCCAAACATGGACCATTTGAACCCTTCTCTTCCCTAAAGCTTCCCAAGGTCTTCCTTAGACTTCTCCTTGATGTTACTCAGTCTCTTGCACACTCAGAAGCTGTCCACAGCCTTCTCCATACTCGTTGCACAAGATCCTTCACACCACACTATCTTCTTTGCCTCCATCTCATCTCTCTCTTGTTCATTTGTATCTCTTCAAGTTAACACTCCCCCTCAAGCTTGACTCTAGTGATCCTAAGTCAAGCTTGGAACCTTGAAGTCACTCCTCATTAAAAACCTTATGAGAGAAAAACCCTCCTTAGGGATAAAACCCTCATAAGGAAAAGAGTAAGCTCCTTCAAGGCCTAGGGATTGGCCAGTGAGTTCTTTGTGTCTCAACCAGTGTGGTGAACACAAAGAACTCTGGATCATGGCCTAACTGTGGTGTAAGCTAATCCGACTTGGATTGCTCACCACTAACCCTTCTTGAGCTCATCTAGCTCATCTCATACTGATCTTGGTCTCTCCCCCTTTCACCCAACTTCTTGTTGGGTTAAGTGCTCAGATTACCAAGATACAAACTCCATTGAGTATCATCTTCTTTCTCTGCCTTGGTTGCTTCTTCTTCTTGAATAACCACCAAGGACTCCATCTTCACAGATCATTGAAGCTTCTCAATACTCCCCCTCAAGCTTGACCATGTGGAACAAGTCAAGCTTGGAAGGATTGCTTCATGATCTTGATCAACATACCACTGCCCACTCCTTTCTGATCTCGCCACCTTGAATGGAATGCTGGAAGATACCTCAGCTAACTCTTCAACCACCTCACTTCAGAAGCCGCATTGTAGAGTCACCTTCTTCTTCACACAGCCAAGAGTGCTCTGACCACTCTCTTGTCTAGACTCGCCAATGTCTAAACCCGGATGGCTCCATCTTCTATTCCTGGTGCAATGGTGAGGAGGAACCAGGTCTTGAACTTAGATCATCAGGTAGCTCACTCAAGTCCCCACCTCAAGCTTGAATTGAGTCTAGGTTCAAGCTTGAAAGTGAGCCTGAATGAGCATCCAAACCAGGAGCACACCACCCCAACAGCTGCGCTTAAACCACTGGTCCACCTCCATGTCTTCAGCTTCAAGTACCCTTCAGGTCACCGGCCTCCTCAAGCTTCAGTGATGACCTTCTCTTCTTGTGTGCCTTGAACCAGGAGCTCAACAACCTTCATGGTCTGCGCTTCTTATAACCGGCTACTACACCAAGAACCTTCCCATTGCTCCACACAATGGACCAAGCCTTCCTCTTGTTCCGGATTGGTGTTGAACAAGAAGCACTCCATGTGAACCTGAAACAACACTCAAACTCCAAACGAGATAAGACACCTTTGCATTGGGATCAAACCTTGACTAATCATCAAGTTTGATCACCAATGTCACAAGCTTTGCACTTAGACAGTATCTCATCATCATTGAGATCCATCTAATGCAAGCTTACCACTCTCTAAATGCTATCACAAAGCACTTAGGCAACCATTCCCTGCCTTAAACGACCCTTAGACATCAGTCTAGGTGTCTCAACCTTAAGGCAGCCCCAATGACAAGAGTATGCAACAGCCTTAACCCATTTACTTCATGAATGCAAAACGGATTAGATACAACTATCTATCATCCTAGCAAGACATTCATAAGAACAGAGACTAAGCATCAATGCCATTTCCAAACACCAGACCCAAATGCTTCACTTTAAATCAGTTTCTATTCATGTATGCAAGCAGATTCAGAACATGCTATCTAATATCATGTCAAGCAACACTTAGAACTGGAGCAAGAACTTTAAAACACTCAACCATTCAAAACGAGTCATCTAAACATCCTGGGATAGATTCTAAACTTCATATCTAGCAATCTTAAACACATCCTCAGGTCTCAAACACATCACACAACACATTCAGTTCATAAAGTATCAAGCTTTATAACAAGGGACAGTAGGTTCTTACAAACAAGGAACTAGTGTTAGTTCCTTGAACACCTTTGATTCATGGCAAGATCAGGAGCTCTTGGTTGCGACCCAACACCTCCTTCTTCCATGGACCTTCCCTTGGACTCTCCATGCCCAAAGTCCCCACCTTTCTTCATACTTTGGTCGCCCTCACCAGTAACAAGGTGAAAGCTTTCACCTTTCTTCCTGGTCTTTGAATAAGAACACGCCTTGGACTTGATTTGATGAAGGGGGTAGCTAATCCACTCCATAACTCCTGGATCCGAGGCTCTCCATTCTTCTGGACGGTATGAGAGAGTATGGGACTTCAAGAACAGCTTCTGGGTTTGCTGATGAACACCTTCTTGTAGAGGATGAACCGGCTGGAAAGGAAGATCCTTTCTGGGTTTTAATGGCAGGAGAGAAAGCTTTGATCTTTGCGGAAGCTAGACACCAAGTTTTGATGAACCTGGCTTTGATACCATGTTGGATTTTCACCAGAGTATGTGGATCTGGGTTTGTGTGTGATGAACAAGCCTTTAAGGCAATGATGAACACGAGATGATGAAGAGAAAGGGTTCTGGTTTACTTGTATGAACTTGAATCAGAATCAGAGAGTATGAGAGACTTAGAGAGATTAAAGAGACTAAGAAAGAGAGAGACTTAAGAAGGATTCGATCCAAGAACTACAAGCTTTTATTTCTGGAAGTGGAGAGGGGTTTTCCCCCTTACTCCCTTGGGTTATAACTCGCCATACATAAGCCTTTATATAGGCATTACAAGTTTAAACCTTGAAACCTAAATCTAACGGATAGAAACACTTGATATAATGGATGGTTGAGATGAGGTGAAGACTGGTCTTTGTGTAGGATGGTGCTAGCTGTCGAATTGACTGAATGGATGGGCAGGATTGCTTCATTTGAATAAGTGGCCAGTATTCTGCCTTGTGGGGATAAGGCTGGAAAGGTAAAGCTACTTTTACTTTCCAGCTGGAATGGACAGCCCACAAGATCCTATGGCATATTCCCTTGCCACATAAACTCTCCACGCCTCACTTTGGTTTCTGGATAAGGATCAAACTCCCTAAGATGCCTTCTGGTTCTTTTCTTCCTTCTTTAAGTTCGGATTATGTTCTTCATTACTTGGAGCTCAAGTCTTCACCATGGAAGTGTAGGGATTAGGGTTTGGTCCGTACACTTTTCGCCCTAAGTTTGCACAAACCCAAAATCCCCAATATGGTCGATATAAAGTGGTTTCGGGTTGACCTCGTCCGTACGGTCCGTACAGTGTCCGTACCGTCCGTACGGTTTGCCCTATTTTTGCACATTCACCCATTCTCTCCCAAATGGTGTCTAAGTCCCTTCTGGACTTATCCCAAACCTTAGACCAGCCTTCTTGATACTTCTTGACATCATTAGACCCTCCTAAAGCCATTCTGGATCTTCCCGGAGGTCTAACCCTATTCTTGCACAAGACTCTTTCTTCACCAAACATCATTCTCATACCATTTCACTTCTTCAAGTTAACACTCCCCCTCAAGCTTGACTCTAGTGATCCTAAGTCAAGCTTGGAACCTTGAAGTCACTCCTCATTAAAAACCTTATGAGAGAAAACCCTCCTTAGGGATAAAACCCTCATAAGGAAAAGAGTAAGCTCCTTCAAGGCCTAGGGATTGGCCAATGAGTTCTTTGTGTCTCAACCAGTGTGCTGAACACAAAGAACTCTGGATCATGGCCTAACTGTGGTGCAAGCTAATCTGACTTGGATTGCTCACCACTAGCCCTTATTGAGCTCATCTAGCTCATCTCATACTGATCTTGGTCTCTCCCCCTTTCACCCAACTTCTTGTTGGGTTAAGTGCTCGGATGACCAGATACAACTTCATCTTCATACTCAGCCTTGGTTGCTTCTTCTTCTTGAACAACCACCAAGGACTCTCACTTCACAGATCATTGAAGCTTCTCAATACTCCCCCTCAAGCTTGACCATGTGGAACAAGTCAAGCTTGGAAGGACAGCTTCATGATCTTGATCAACACACCACTGCCCACTCCTTTCTGATCTCGCCACCTTGCATGGAATGCTGGAAGATACCTCAGCTAACTCTTCAACCACCTCACTTCAGACGCCGCATTGTAGAGTCACCTTCTTCTTCACACAGCCAAGAGTGCTCTGACCACTCTCTTGTCTAGACTCGCCAATGTCTAAACCCGGATGGCTCCATCTTCTATTCCTGGTGCAATGGTGAGGAGGAACCAGGTCTTGAACTTAGATCATCAGGTAGCTCACTCAAGTCCCCACCTCAAGCTTGAATTGAGTCTAGGTTCAAGCTTGAAAGTGAGCCTGAATGAGCATCCAAACCAGGAGCACACCACCCCAACAGCTGCGCTTAAACCACTGGTCCACCTCCATGTCTTCAGCTTCAAGTACCCTTCAGGTCACCGGCCTCCTCAAGCTTCAGTGATGACCTTCTCTTCTTGTGTGCCTTGAACCAGGAGCTCAACAACCTTCATGGTCTGCGCTTCTTATAACCGGCTACTACACCAAGAACCTTCCCATTGCTCCACACAATGGACCAAGCCTTCCTCTTGTTCCGGATTGGTGTTGAACAAGAAGCACTCCATGTGAACCTGAAACAACACTCAAACTCCAAACGAGATAAGACACCTTTGCATTGGGATCAAACCTTGACTAATCATCAAGTTTGATCACCAATGTCACAAGCTTTGCACTTAGACAGTATCTCATCATCATTGAGATCCATCTAATGCAAGCTTACCACTCTCTAAATGCTATCACAAAGCACTTAGGCAACCATTCCCTGCCTTAAACGACCCTTAGACATCAGTCTAGGTGTCTCAACCTTAAGGCAGCCCCAATGACAAGAGTATGCAACAGCCTTAACCCATTTACTTCATGAATGCAAAACGGATTAGATACAACTATCTATCATCCTAGCAAGACATTCATAAGAACAGAGACTAAGCATCACTGCCATTTCTAAACACCAGACCCAAATGCTTCACTTTAAATCAGTTTCTATTCATGTATGCAAGCAGATTCAGAACATGCTATCTAATATCATGTCAAGCAACACTTAGAACTGGAGCAAGCACTTTAAAAACACTCAACCATTCAAAACGAGTCATCTAAACATCCTGGGTTAGATTCTAAACTTCATATCTAGCAATCTTAAACACATCCTCAGGTCTCAAACACATCACACAACACATTCAGTTCATAAAGTATCAAGCTTTATAACAAGGGACAGTAGGTTCTTACAAACAAGGAACTAGTGTTAGTTCCTTGAACACCTTTGATTCATGGCAAGATCAGGAGCTCTTGGTTGCGACCCAACACCTCCTTCTTCCATGGACCTTCCCTTGGACTCTCCATGCCCAAAGTCCCCACCTTTCTTCATACTTTGGTCGCCCTCACCAGTAACAAGGTGAAAGCTTTCACCTTTCTTCCTGGTCTTTGAATAAAAACACGCCTTGGACTTGATTTGATGAAGGGGGTAGCTAATCCACTCCATAACTCCTGGATCCGAGGCTCTCCATTCTTCTGGACGGTATGAGAGAGTATGGGACTTCAAGAACAGCTTCTGGGTTTGCTGATGAACACCTTCTTGTAGAGGATGAACCGGCTGGAAAGGAAGATCCTTTCTGGGTTTTAATGGCAGGAGAGAAAGCTTTGATCTTTGCGGAAGCTAGACACCAAGTTTTGATGAACCTGGCTTTGATACCATGTTGGATTTTCACCAGAGTATGTGGATCTGGGTTTGTGTGTGATGAACAAGCCTTTAAGGCAATGATGAACACGAGATGATGAAGAGAAAGGGTTCTGGTTTACTTGTATGAACTTGAATCAGAATCAGAGAGTATGAGAGACTTAGAGAGATTAAAGAGACTAAGAAAGAGAGAGACTTAAGAAGGATTCGATCCAAGAACTACAAGCTTTTATTTCTGGAAGTGGAGAGGGGTTTTCCCCCTTACTCCCTTGGGTTATAACTCGCCATACATAAGCCTTTATATAGGCATTACAAGTTTAAACCTTGAAACCTAAATCTAACGGATAGAAACACTTGATATAATGGTAGGTTGAGATGAGGTGAAGACTGGTCTTTGTGTAGGATGGTGCTAGCTGTCGAATTGACTGAATGGATGGGCAGGATTGCTTCATTTGAATAAGTGGCCAGGATTCTGCCTTGTGGGGATAAGGCTGGAAAGGTAAAGCTACTTTTACTTTCCAGCTGGAATGGACAGCCCACAAGATCCTATGGCATATTCCCTTGCCACATAAACTCTCCACGCCTCACTTTGGTTTCTGGATAAGGATCAAACTCCCTAAGATGCCTTCTGGTTCCTTTCTTCCTTCTTTAAGGTCGGATTATGTTCTTCATGACTTGGAGCTCAAGTCTTCACCATGGAAGTGTACGGATTAGGGTTTGGTCCGTACACTTTTCGCCCTAAGTTTGCACAAGCCCAAAATCCCCAAAATGGTCGATATAAAGTGGTTTCGGGTTGACCTCGTCCGTACGGTCCGTACAGTGTCCGTACCGTCCGTACGGTTTGCCCTATTTTTGCACATTCACCCATTCTCTCCCAAATGGTGTCTAAGTCCCTTCTGGACTTATCCCAAACCTTAGACCAGCCTTCTTGATACTTCTTGACATCATTAGACCCTCCTAAAGCCATTCTGGATCTTCCCGGAGGTCTAACCCTATTCTTGCACAAGACTCTTTCTTCACCAAACATCATTCTCATACCATTTCACTTCTTCAAGTTAACACTCCCCCTCAAGCTTGACTCTAGTGATCCTAAGTCAAGCTTGGAACCTTGAATTCACTCCTCATTAAAAACCTTATGAGAGAAAACCCTCCTTAGGGATAAAACCCTCATAAGGAAAAGAGTAAGCTCCTTCAAGGCCTAAGGATTGGCCAGTGAGTTCTTTGTGTCTCAACCAGTGTGGTGAACACAAAGAACTCTGGATCATGGCCTAACTGTGGTGCAAGCTAATCCGACTTGGATTGCTCACCACAGAGTCTGTATATTCCTGACCATGGAAATATCACTTGTGTGTAGAGAACCGTTTGAATTAAGTGCAGCCTGTTTGGGTTTTGAACTCCTGGTTCAAAAGACTTACAAGAGGCAGTGGAGAAGAGATTAAGGGAGGAACCGGTTGACTTAAGCGCAGCTGTAGGGGTGATGCGCTCCTGGTTTCAAAACTCAATGTTGCTCACTTCCAAGCTTGGTCCTTCACTTATTCTCTCTGGATCAAGCTTGAGGAGGGGTAATGATGAGCATTCCTGAAGGTCCAAGTCTTCCATTTCCTCACCTCAGATCAGAAGTGAGAGTATGCAAGTGGTGGAATTCACCCTTGCAAGATTTCTCATCAGTAGGATCAAAGAAACATCAGCAAGGACAGCAGCAACTTGGTGTTCGAACAGATGGCCATCAGAGACTACTTGGCAAGAAGATCAGGTGGAGAGGCAAGCTGATTGGAATGCTATGAATCAGCCCAAGGCTTGGGAGTTAGAACAGTTACCTTCTGGTTGGGAAGCTATGGATCAGCTTCTAGATGGAGTTAGAACAGTTACCTTCAGTTGGGAAGCTATGAATCAGCCCATAGCATGTGTGCTTGTACCTGGTTGATAAAGCTTCAAGAAGAGGCTAGAATGGCGATTTCAAAGTAAGGGGGATTAAGTGATCAAGACTGAAGAATCTGTCACCCCACATTATTCCACAGCATTCATGAGGGCTTCAAGTGTCCATGGGACACTCCTCACCATTCTTAACAACCATATGCAAGGTACCTACTGAGATCCTGAGGAAAGGCAGGCTTCGACTCAATCCCTAAATGGAGGCAAGAAGCCAGAGAAAGGGGGAGACAAGCTCTGATCATAACAAGAAGCTCAAGGCTGATTCAGTATGTAGCAAGTGGCACTTAATCTGAATGTGAAGCAAGAAGATCACTTATTCTCTCTGGATCAAGCTTGAGGAGGGGTAATGATGAGCATTCCTGAAGGTCCAAGTCTTCCATTTCCTCACCTCAGATCAGAAGTAAGAGTATGCAAGTGGTGGAATTCACCCTTGGTGTTCGAACAGATGGCCATCAGAGACTACTTGGCAAGAAGATCAGGTGGAGAGGCAAGCTGATTGGAATGCTATGAATCAGCCCAAGGCTTGGGAGTTAGAACAGTTACCTTCTGGTTAGGAAGCTATGGATCAGCTTCTAGATGGAGTTAGAACAGTTACCTTCAGTTGGGAAGCTATGAATCAGCCCATAGCATGTGTGCTTGTACCTGGTTGATAAAGATTCAAGAAGAGGCTAGAATGGTGATTTCAAAGTAAGGGGGATTAAGTGATCAAGACTGAAGAATCTGTGACCCCACATTATTCCACAGCATTCATGAGGGCTTCAAGTGTCCATGGGACACTCCTCACCATTCTTAACAACCATATGCAAGGTACCTACTGAGATCCTGAGGAAAGGCAGGCTTTGACTCAATCCCTATATGGAGGCAAGAAGCCAGAGAAAGGGGGAGACAAGCTCTGATCATAACAAGAAGCTCAAGGCTGATTCAGTATGTAGCAAGTGGCACTTAGTCTGAATGTGAAGCAAGGGTGCCAGCTTGCCATTGAATAAAGGCCATGATCCAGGTTTATGAGTCCCTCAACATGATCATAAGGCTCATAAACCCACTGGCCAATCCCCAGGCTGAAGTAGTTGCACTCTTTTTCCCTAAGTGTTGGTTTTATCCCATGAGGTTTTCCACACTTAGGTTTTTAATGAGGCAAGTAACCTCAGTTTCAAGTTTGCCCAAGGATCTCCTATGGTCAAGCTTGTGGGGGAGTGTTGAAATGATGAAGGGAATGACCAGTAGAAGTATCTGGTTCATGACCCAAATATTGATAGAGAGAAATAAAGAAGACAAGCATAAGAAGTGATCCAGAAACATGTAGCTGAGACTGGGTCATATAGACTTGTGAACCAAGGCATTGTTAGAGTGGAGAGGAAAGAAGTATGGCTGAGTATGACCAAGATGCTGTGCACAATGAATATCAAGAGAAGAATGTTGGAATGAAATAAGTGACAAGAAGAAGAGAAGAGGTTGGATACTTGTGTAAGAAGTCAGTCCGTACAGTCTTGACTTCCAAGCAACCAAGCTTGAGCTAGAGTGTCTTGGAAGGCAAGGAAAGGATGGATCTCGTCCAGCTTCATCCTCAAAAGCATATTTGAATGTAAATTAAGGCTTCTGACCGTTGGAGAGAGTGGCTGGACAAGTGGGGATTTAAATAAAATAAAAGATCACATGTGCTTAAGAAACTGCACCCAGAGCTGTCACTTTCATCAATGGGAGACTGCACCACCATCTCTCCTCCTGTCCCTTTCCCTTCATATGGACGAGCCAGACCTTGTCTTCTTCTCCTTTGGCATCTTCTCTTTCTCTACAGAAGTAATTGTTTAGTAGAACCAAGATTTATTCATTGTTTAAGGTTCTGTTTGCCTATTTAAGGCCTTGTTGTAACATAAGGTAATCTAAGAGAAAGTTATCTCTTTCCTTCACATATTCTTGGTTCCTAATCTCTCTCCCACGAGTTACTCTGTTAGCTTACTCTCTGATACTCTAAATCTCCATAATTACTCTGGTTACTTTCAAGCTTATACTCTTCATACTTCACAAACTCTCATTCTTTAGTTCCTGTCTCTTAACCATACTTGTTCCCTCTCTCTCCCAGTCTCTGTTCTTCCATAATTTAACCTTCAAGTCCATCATTCTCTTCTCATAATTCATCTATTCTCACAAAAGGGGATACAGCCAAGGGGAGGCACTTCCATAGGAGGAGAAAGGGACAGGAGAGAGATAGTGACCAGGTCTGATGAGTGAAAGTGACAGGCCAGCAACAGCTCTCCCCTTAAGCTTAACATGTGACTTTCTTCCATATTTGAATTTGAATCTGGTCAAACCCTCTACCAACTGTTTCCTTAGCTTCTGGAGACCCTCAGATCGTGTTACCATCAGTACCTTGCCTCCCTAGGCAAGTTAGGTCATAGTAGATTGCTTGTGATCCAAGTCTGTACAAACAGAACCAGATTGGCTTCTCTTGATGAACTTATCCTTGGATAAACAACCATCTTCTTCTTCTGGTCATCCCTTTATTTATTTCAATAGTTATGAGTTTCTTCAGAGCCAGCAAGATCTTGTCTGGTTGGGTTGCGTCCTTCTTCCCTTCTAGTCTCACGATGGTGCCCTTTTCCAGTAGCTCGCCTTACTTCCTCTCTGAACTCTTTGCGGAGCTCATTGAGATTGGTCCTCATCATATCAGTTATCGTAGCTACCATAGATTGGTTTAGTTGAGCAGTCATGGCTTCCATGAGTAACTTGTTCTTCCGGACCTGATGCGTCCCTAGGATGCTCTTTGGTTGATGGGGATGGATAGATCCTTGCAAGAACGAATTAGAGACTCAAGTTCTTCAAGGTTGTGGATCGATTGGTGACACAAGAGGGATGATAAGATCTCTTGATACTCCTAGATGAATAACTCGGATATGACACACCAAGCAAACACCCTTAGGTCCCTGGATACTACACACCAGAAGAAACTCGACAACTAATCTAGAGAGAGAGCCGTCAAGAGAGAAAGAAAACTCGTTGATTAAAAGATGCTTGAGTACAATAGGGTTTAGAGACCCGTTTAAATAAGGAGAAACAAGAGAAGATGCTCTCTAGGGTTTCGGAAATAAGTAAAAAGGAAAACTATAGTTTAAAGATAACATAATGATGAGGACATAGAACCAGACATCAACATCCCCACCCTAAGACAAGCACCAAGAACAAGATCAGGAACCAAGGGGGTGATTGCAAGCTTCTGTGAAGCCATTGAAGGATTGTTTGCCAAGGCTAATAGCAACCCCAACTTAGATGACATCACAAACCGTCTAGACAAGCTCTCCATTTCCGGATCAGAGGTTATAAAGACTCAACCTTATGTTATACCAGACGGTCCAAAAGATAATGCTATCCTGTGGTCTATCATTCCGCATAAAGAGATGGCTTCCTTATTCACCATCTCTCCCCTTAAGTGAAACGGTGAGTTTAGGAGTAAGAGACAAGCCCCAAAACGACTACACTTCAAGCTTGGCTCTTCTCCAACGGATAATCAATTCAAACCTATCAAGAGGCGCCTCCCAAGCAAAGGTAAGGATCTAATTTATATGCTTGATATTTTGACTAACCTTTCTTGCAGCATTTTGTTTCCTTTTTAGTTTATTTCGAATAAAGAGTCAAGGCATTGTTTAGCCTAAGTTTTCATTAGGTCCTAAGATTGAGTCATGTAATAAATTTGCTTCAAAGACCCCTAAAAGGGCATAGCTGCATCGACGAGTATATAAGCCCATATAAGCAGCCTTGTATCATTTAACCTATTATGAAATATATGAGTCAGTTTGCCCCCTAGCAAAACCCTAAGTCTTTCCGTGTGTGTGAGAAGCAGCATTGAGAGCAACCTAGTCTTATCAAGCTCATTCCATAGAGTTTGTGGCGACTTTCGATCCATCTGATTGAGTTAATCAATCTATTCACTCCATCTCCATCCCTTGTCCTTGTTGAGTTGTTTATACGAACAAGCAGCTTGGATCCACACTCCATTATCACGTCATCCTCCATCCAGTGAAATAGCAAGTTGGTTACACGATCATTTGTTGTTTCCCATCCTCCACTGATCCGTTCTAAAAGCAATCAAGCCGGTTATCATCTCAATTCCATTCCATCCGCAAGAACTCACTCCATTCTCACCTCCATCCATCCACCAAAGCTTGATACTCACCCTCTATCCATCCAGTGTGAGAAGGGTGCTTCCCGTGCCCATATCATTTTGGTATCAGAGCCGAAAGGCTTCCATTCAGGTTAACTCTTCCTTTTTCTTTTAGATCGTTTCATTCTGTTAAGAAAAACTATAAAAAGTTAGTGTTTTGCTTGCGTGTTTGATTTCTGCCATTGTTAGTTTCTTAAGTTCTTAGTTTATTAAACAGAAAAGAAAAGAAAGAGGACTAGTTAGATAGTCTATTTGATTCGAATACCTTGGAGAAAACTCAAAAAAGTGTTAGAAGTTAATTGTTGCATCCGGTTATTCCTTATTCTGTCATATTGCATATCTCGAATATTTAGGTTTCCTTTTTGAGTTGCACTCGAAAATATTCATAAAGGACCAAAGATATTCACTTAGTTACATCAGTTAATCCTTTATTTCACCTTAGTTCAATTTCGAATTTGCATATCATACTTTAAAAAAAAAAAAAAAGCATATCATATACATTCATAATTTTGGTGGTCGAACTTTCCTTAATTGGAACTTGAGACATACCACTTGCTGCATACATTTTTGCGTGTTGTTATCTCCTAAAGTCAGTCCATTACACATTCATTTGCATTAGATCAACCATAACCTTTCATATTGTTACTTGCATAACTTCCATTTCCCATATTTTCACTTGTTCTTGAAAGATCTTGTAGGAAAAACAATGGGAGATAGCACTTCATACTGATGCTGCGACCATAGCTCAACTCCTAGCTACCATGCAATCCATAAGTGAAAGGATGGCTCGGCTGGAACAGAACCAACAAGCTCAGGCCAATAACCCAAACAACAATCCGGCAAGAGGCCAACCAAGGCGACAAGAACACCCACCAGAAGAAGATGAGACTGATAGTGATATGCCTAGTCTGGAAGAAGAAGAGCAACACCCTCCACCTAGGAGAGATGCCAGAGATAGAGGAAGGAACCGAGGCAGAAACTATAATCAAGAAGAAGAGCATCCATGGCAGGGAGGCAAAGACTTGAAGCTCACGCCACCAACCTTTGCTGGAAAGGTTAACCCTGATGCTTACATTGATTGGGAAACAAGGATGGAATACATCTTTGATTACTATAAGTACACGGAGGCAAGGAAGATCTCTCTAGCTGCTGCTCAACTCACTGACACTGCCTTGTCATGGTGGGATCGGGAGACTTCAGAAAGGAGAAGGCTTAGACGTGATCCCATTGTTCTTTGGGATGAAATGAGGGCCTCCTTGAGGAAGAGATATGTGCCGAATTACTACTACAGAGACTTGCAAAAGAAATTCAGGAAGCTCACACAAGGGAACAAGTCAGTAGAAGAGTACTATGAGGAGTTTGATGCACTCAGGAACCGTTTGGAGGTACAAGTCTTTGAGGAGACTTTGATGGCACAATTCCTAGATGGTTTACAAGACCGGATCACAAGAAAGGTGGAGAGGCAGAACTATGAACACTTCCATGACTTGTTGCACTATGCTATTCAAGCCGAGCAACACATCAAGAGGAAGACCATAGCCACCAGCAGAAGCAAGAGTACTTGGACACCACCAGTACAAAAGAACAATGACAAAGGCAAGTCCATTGAGGTGGAGAGCCGGTTCAAGAAGAATCCAGCACCAGAGGTTTCCAAGAGCAACAAGACTGACCAAGGAAAGGGTGCCACACCTAGGAACCGTGACATTACTTGCTACAAATGTCAAGGGAAAGGACATTATGCCCGAGACTGTCCTAACCAGAGAGTAATGATCCTCAGGGAAGATGGAGGATATGAGACTCAAGAAGAGGCTGAAGAAGAAACGGCTGGTACTGATGAAGAGATCACTGACTATCCAGATGAGGGAGATATTGACATGAAGACATTTAGCAAGAAGAGATCAAGAGAGGAACATTTGGTCTAAGTAAAGAGAAGTGATCCGTACAAGACTTGTGAAGCAAGTCTGTCCGTACAACTCCTTGGCGCCCAAGCAACCAACTCTGACCTAGCTTGACTTGGAAGACAAGGAGTTTAATTCAAATCGACCAAGAGGGATTCAAACTGGTTTGAATGGTCAAGAGACCCGTTGGGAAGCAGAAGCAAGTGGAGATATTTTAAATAGACAAAGTCACATGTTCCATTTAGAGCTTCTGGCCGTTCAGGACATGTCACTTTCCCTCGGCCAGAACCCATTATTCTATTCTTTTCTTTCTCTGCTCTCTTTGCTTATTTATTCAGTTGTATGCAGTTCATTTTAATCCAAGGAAATAAACTTCTTCTCTCTCTTATTCTCTCTGTCGAGTAACACAAACCCTACTCTCTCTCTTAACCATTTCGAATCAAACTCCCTCTCTCTCACCTGTTCTTCATTATTCTTCACTCTGTTCTTCACTAAACTAACATGGTATCAGAGCCTCAAAGCTCCTAAACCTATATTTTCTTCCGCAAATCTACTCTACTCACTTCACTCTTTCTTTTCATCTGATTAGTTCTTGATTTTCTTGAAGAACATTCTTTTATCCAGTGGATAATAGCCTTGTTCTTGCGAGTTCATCAAGTATTCTTCCTCATTTTTCTTCATCTCTTCACAAGATAAACAAAGTATACTTGTTCATCTCTGTTTCCTATTTGCTTTAGTATCCAGAAACTATTTTTTCTTCCCTCAAAAACTCTTGGATACATCCTTTTACCCACTGGATAATAGCAACTCGAAATGGAGCAAAACAAGGCAGTGGTGATTCCAGTCACTCTAAAAGGAGTGAACTACCTTCTCTGGTCAAGATTGATCAAGAATGCCCTTGGTGGAAGAGGTTTATGGTCCCATATCACTCCAGGTGAGGCGCCAAAACAAACCATTCAAGGAGAAGACGGCAAGGAGCTTGTGGTGGCAGATGAAGGCAAATGGAGTCAAGAGGACTTTATGGTGCTGAACATCATCCAGAGCTCACTTGATGTCCCCATAATGGAGGCCTACTCATACTGTGAAACCGCAAAAGAGTTGTGGGATACCCTTCAGAAGGTATATGGAAACATATCCAACCTCAGTAGGGTCTTTGAAGTAAAGAAGGCCATCAACTGCTTGAACCAGGAAGATATGGACTTTAACCAACACTTTGGTAAGTTCAGAGCTCTCTGGGCAGAGCTGGAGATGTTGAGGCCAAGTACTACGGATCCTACCATCCTGAATGAGAGGCGTGAGCAAGACAAGGTGTTTGGTCTACTCCTCACTCTCAATACAGGTTACAATGACCTCATCAAACATCTGTTGAGGGCAGACAAGTTACCTACCCTTGAGGAGGTATGTGCTCAAATCCAGAAGGAGCAAGGCTCAGTGGGTCTATTTGGTGGAAAAGGTGACTTGAACATGGCTCACAAGGCTGAAGCCTCAGCTAACAAGGTCTTCTTCAAACCAGAGAACCGGCGAGTTACTTGTGAGCATTGCAAGAAGAGTGGTCACATGAAGAACCAGTGCTGGATTCTTCACCCACACCTCAGGCCACCATCAAGATTTAACCAAGCAAGGGCCAGTGAAGCTTTTCAGCAAACCTCTCAACCTATGCGTCCAAATGGTGAAGGAAGAGCTCTGGTTTCTACCACCTATGCAGTTGGAGCCACATCTCAACCAGCCCCTGATGATGCCTTCATCCGCAAGTCAGACATTGAGGCCCTTATCAAGGCACTCAATGCAAACTCTGGTAACATCAGTAGAAATGTTTTAAATAAATCATTGAGTGATAAACCATTGATTATTGATTCAGGAGCATCTCATCACATGATTAAGGACTCTAGTCTTATTAGCAACATTGAACCTGCCTTAGGAAGTGTAGTAATTGCTAATGGTGATAGAGTACCTATTAGAGGCATAGGGAACTTGAAATTGTTTGATAAGGATTCTAAGGCATTTTATATGCCCACATTTGCTTCCAACTTGCTTTCAGTTAAAAAGGCTAATACTGATCTCAATTGCAAAGTTATTTTCAGCCCTAATGATGTTCATTTTCAGGATATTGAGACAAGTAAGATGCTTGGGAAAGGTGTGAGCAAGGAAGGGTTGTACTTGCTTGAAGACACCAAACTTAGTTCTGATATTTCTTGTGCTTTTAGTTCTATTCCTGTGTTACCTTCTAATGTATTATGGCATGCTAGATTAGGTCATCCTCATTCTCGTGTTTTAAGCTTAATGTTGCCTAATGTTTCCTTTAAAACTGAAAGCTGTGAAGCTTGTATCCTTGGCAAACATTGCAAGTCTATTTTTACTAAATCAACAACTATCTATGAGCACTGCTTTGATCTAATTCATTCTGATGTGTGGACTGCTCCTTGTATCTCTAGAGAAAACCACAAGTATTTTGTTACTTTTATAGATGAGAAATCGAAATACACTTGGCTGACCTTAATTCAATCAAAAGATAGGGTGTTAGAAGCTTTTATGAACTTTCAAAGCTATATAACTAATCACTTCAATGCCAAGATTAAAATTTTTAGGTCAGACAATGGTGGGGGGGAGTACACAAGCCATGCTTTCAAAAACCACCTAGCCAAGCATGGAATCATTCATCAGACAAGCTGCCCATACACACCACAACAAAATGGAGTGGCTGAGAGGAAGAATAGACATCTTATGGAAGTGGCCAGAAGCATGATGTTCCACACAAATGTTCCAAAGAGGTTTTGGGGGGATGCTGTGGTGTCAGCATGCTATCTGATCAATAGAACACCCACACGTGTTCTCCATGATGTCTCTCCTTATGAGGTATTGAACAAAACTAGACCATCCATTGATCACTTGCGTGTGTTTGGGTGTATGTGCTTTGTATTGATTCCAGGAGAACAGAGAAACAAACTTGAAGCAAAGAGTGTCAAAGCAATGTTTATTGGTTATTCAGCCAACCAGAAAGGATACAAGTGCTATGTACCAGAAACTAGGAGAGTTATGGTCTCAAGGGATGTGAAATTTGTGGAGTCTAGAGGGTACTATGATGAGAAGAGCTGGGATAACTTGAAGGATCTCTCACAAGCGCCTTCAGACAGAGCAAACAACCTGAGGATCATCCTAGAAAGTCTTGGTATTAGTCAGCCTCAGGCCAGGGAGGAAACAAGAGAAGGACCTGCTCAAACTGCTGGAACGGTTGAAAATGAGACCCATCTTGATCCTGAGGGGGGAAACCAACCAGAACCAGAGGAGACAATACATCATGAAGGTTCTGAAATTCATGATCAACATGGTTCAGAAGAAACCCAGGAGCAGCCTCAACCACAAACCCATGAGGATGAAGAAGCTCAGGTACAGCCATTAAGGAGAAGCACAAGAATCAGGCAACCCCCATATAACTGGACAAACACAAGGGTATACTACAATGCAAATGCAGTAGCTCATCCCATTCAAGCCACATGCTCTCTGGCTCAATATCCAGCAGAGCATAGAGTCCTCATGAGCAACTTGGATCAAGAATACATACCAAGATCCTATGAATAAGCAATGAAGGATAAGGAATGGAAGGAATCAGTGGGTCATGAAACTCAGGCCATGATAGACAATGATACTTGGTATGAGGCTGAACTCCCAAAAGGAAAGAAAGCAGTAACAAGTAGGTGGATCTTCACCATCAAGTATCTATCCAATGGTAAACCAGAAAGGAAGAAAACAAGGCTGGTTGCAAGGGGATTCACTCAAACTTATGGAGAAGATTACCTTGATACCTTTGCACCAGTTGCAAAACTTCACACCATCAGAATCATCATTTCTATTGCTACCAACTTGAAATGGGACTTATGGCAAATGGATGTGAAGAATGCTTTTCTTCAAGGGGAACTAGAAGATGAAGTCTACATGAGACCTCCTCCTGGTCTAGAGTACCTAGTGAAACCAGGCAATGTGTTGAGACTCAAGAAGGCTATCTATGGGTTAAAGCAATCACCAAGAGCCTGGTATCATAAACTCAGTACCACCCTGAATGGAAAAGGGTTTAGACGATCTGAGGCAGACCATACTCTATTCACTCTCACCAGCCAACAAGGTATAGTAGTCATCCTTGTGTATGTTGACGATATCATCATCACGGGAGTGACAAAGAAGGTATACAAATCACTAAAGCTTATCTAAAATCTGTATTTGAAATCAAGGATTTAGGTTGTGAGAATAGATAGATTTAAGTGTGAGGGAGTTATAGGAACAAAGTATGGTCGATTTAGATGAAGAAGAATGTAAGAAACCAGAGAGAATGGAGGAGAATACTATGGAGAGTATGAGAGTGTTCTTGAGAGTGTTCTTGAGAGTGTTCTTGAGAGTGTTCTTGAGAGAATAAGAGATTCAAAGGGATTTTCGTGAGAGAGAGAGTAAACAGAGATAAAGTGACTTAGAACAGAGAATAATGAAGAAAACATGACTCCTCTCCCTTGAATCAATCAGTTACATGGACTGCCTTTAAATAGGCAGTTTGCATACATTAAATTAATCTAAATCTATGAGGAAATAAACAAATACTTTTGTTGTGTTTCTGATGAAGACAAGCAGGATACAGCCAAGGAGAATCTCGACCAGAGGGAGTGAGAGTGACTGGAGGGAGAGATGGGCACGGTTTGGTTGAGTGAAAGTGACAGCCGGGTCATCCTCTTATGCACATGTGACTTTTATTCTAATTAATTCCCAACTTGCCTAAGCTGTCTCCAACGGTCTGATATCTCTTTTAAACTTCAAATATGCCTCAGAATACTCAACTTGACGAGTTCCCCATCTGCCTTGACTTCCAAGACACTCTAGGTTAGGATTTGATACTTGCGCGCCAAGACTGTACGGACAGATTCAAACTTGTTCTTCATTCTAACATAGGTGAGCTAAAGTACTTCCTTGAAAATTGAAGTATGTCGCTCTAATGAGGGGCTCTTCTTGTCCCAAAGGAAGTACACACTTGATCTTCTGAATGGAGCAGGTATGCTTGGAGAGAAACCAGCCAAGACTCCACTAGAAGATGGCTATAAGATTTTTCGTGAGGGGGAGTATGAAGACACACCATTTGATGATCCAAAGCAATACAGAAGACTAGTGGGTAAGCTTATCTATTTAACCATCACTAGACCTTGTTGATCTGAGGTAATAAAGAGATGAGGTTTAAAGGGTTTAGGATGGAGTTTGGTATCAAAAGGAGGATGTGCAAAATCCGGGTCAAGTGTACGGACGGTACGGACCGTACGGACTGTACGGCCGACCGTACGGACCACTCGACCCAAATGATTTTAAACTCGACCAAATCACATTTTGGTCTTGTGCAAATTCCAGGTCAAGTTGTACGGATCCGTACAACTCTTGGTCCGTACATCCATGGCTTAAACTTGGGTCACAAGGCAGAAGGAAGAAGATAACCTTGGTGGGTGAAAAGGGAGAAGGTTAACTTGCTGGTAACTCGGTAAAGAAGAGGCTCGCGGATAAGGGGTCAAGCTTGACCAAGACAGCCTTTCCAAGGCTGGAAAGGAGAAGGCATCTGGTCAAGATGCGAAAGGCATCTCGCACCCTCAGCCACTCATTCAAACCAGGCGCGCCTCTTCTCTTGACCGGCCACGTCTCCCATTCGATAGCCTTTGCTTTATGTATCTGTTGTAACCCTAAAAGCTCTGCCTATATATTTGTAACTCCTCTCTGAATAATCAATCAAGCAAATCATTTCTTTCTCTTGTTGTTCTCTCTACTCTCTCTCGTGTTCATCATGAACATCGAGTAAACTCTCTTCTAATCTCTCAATCTTTCACTCTTTCTCTCATTCTCTCGGTTACTCTTCTCTCATTCTCTCAAAATCTCATGGTATCAGAGCCAGGTTCGTTACATCCTGGTGTTTAGATCTTCTATCTTCAGCTTCATCTCGAGTTCAAAGATTCAAGCTTTCTGGGTTCTTGAGGTTCGTTTAGAAGATGGAAGGAAGCAAGGTGATGTTAGCGGTTCCGGTTACTCTTAAAGGTGGTGGAAACTACCTGTTGTGGTCTCGGCTTGTGAAGACTGCGGTTGGGAGCAAGGGTTTGTGGAGTCATATCACTGATGAAGCTCCAAAATCAGTTGCTAGTGAGGAAGAAGGTGCAAAGGAGGCTGCTTTAGCTGCTCAACAGAAGTGGATCCAAGATGACATGATGGTTCAAACCATGATTCAAGGATCTCTTGATCCACCCATCCTAGAAGCTTACAGCTACTGCAAGACTCCAAAGGACCTGTGGGAGACTCTCCAAAAGATCTATGGTAACACTTCCAATCTGAGCCGAGTGTTTGAGCTCAAGAGAGCCATAAACACTCTTGCTCAAGAAGATGTTGAGTTTACCAAACACTTGGGTAAGTTCAGGGCACTATGGTCCGAACTAGAAATGCTTAGACCCAACACAACAGATCAAGATACTCTCATGGAGAGGCGTGAACAAGATCAGGTGTTTGGGTTGATGTTGACTCTGAATCCGGCCTTCAACGATCTGATTAAGCACATACTCAGGTCACCAAAGCTTCCAACTTTGGAGGAAGTGTGTGCTCAGATCCAGAATGAGGAAGGGTCCTTGGGGTTGTTTGGTGGAAAGGGAGAGCTTTCCATGGCCAACAAAGCCGAGGCTGTTCAGGCTAACAGAGCCATGTTCAGGCCTGATGAAAGAAGAGGTGGTGAAGATAGGAGGTTTGGAGGCAACTGTGATCACTGCAAGAAGCCGGGTCATAAAAGGAGCCAGTGCTGGATACTCCACCCTCATCTCAAACCAGCAAAGTTCATGAAGGAACGTGATGCAAGAGCCCACCTTTCAACCGAGGCAAGTGAAGCTGGTGGTTCAGCTGGAGCAGGTTCAACCACTCGTGAAGGGGAAGGAAAGGCCTTGACTTCTCAACACACTCCCTTGAAAAGCATGGATCATGAGCTGATCAGGAGGTCAGACATTGATGCCCTCATCAAAGCTCTCAAGGAGAATGGTAATGTATCCGGTAACCCTCTAGGGTATTCCTATGCTGCTTATAGGTTGTCTAGTATCCCTGATCACTTGAAAGATGAACATGACTCTCATAAGGTTGCATCTAGACTGCTTAAAGATATTGATCATTTAGAACAGAACTCGCCTAGTTCCTATCATGCTTATAACACCAGTAAACCGCTTGTAGTTGATTCAGGAGCCTCTCACCATATGATTAGTGATAATAAACTGATAAAAGACATAGAACCGGCTCATGGTCATGTAATGATTGCTAATGGTGATAGGATAGCAATAAGAGGAATTGGCAAGTTGAATCTATTTGATAAGGAGTCTAAAGCGTTTTATATGCCTGAGTTCACTTCTAATTTGTTATCAGTTAAGAGATGCACCACTGATTTGCATTGTAATGTCATATTCAGTCCTAATGATGTGAAGTTTCAGGATATTGAGAGCCATAAGTTGATCGGAAAGGGAGTAACCAAAGGAGATCTTTATATGCTTGAAGACATTGCCCCTTGTTCGGATTTTAAATACTCGTTTAGTTCTACTTCTGTGTTGAATAATGATGCATTGTGGCATGCTAGAGTAGGTCACCCACATGTTAGAGCCCTAAGTTTAATGTTACCAGGTGTCATGTATAAGAATAATGAATGTGAAGCATGTATCTTGGGTAAACATTGTAAGGCAGTTTTTCCAAAGTCTAATATTCTTTATGAAAAGTGTTTTGATCTTGTGCATTCAGATGTTTGGAATGCTCCTTGTTTATCTAGAGATAATTATAGATATTTTGTAACTTTCATTGATGAAAAATCAAAATACACCTGGATAACACTGATTCAAACTAAGGATAGAGTTCTTGATGCATTTAGAAACTTTCAGGCTTATGTGATTAACCATTACCATGCCAAGATTAAGATTTTCAGGTCAGATAATGGTGGGGAGTATACGAGCTTGGCATTCAAGCAACATCTAGCTCAACATGGGATCCTTCACCAAACCAGCTGTCCTTACACACCCCAGCAAAATGGAGTTGCTGAAAGGAAGAACAGGCATCTTATGGAGGTGGCTAGGTCAATCATGTTCCAGTCAAACGTTCCCAAAAGGTTTTGGAGTGATGCTGTGATGACTGCCTGCTATCTGATCAATAGGACACCCACCAGAGTTCTAGATGACAAAGCTCCATTTGAAGTTCTAAACAACGAGAAGCCAGTCTTAAGTCATCTAAGGGTGTTCGGGTGTCTTTGCTTTGTTCTGGTTCCCGGGGAGATGAGGAACAAGCTGGAACCAAAGAGTACAAGAGCCATGTTCTTGGGGTATTCAACAACACAGAAGGGGTACAAATGTTTTGATCCAAAGACGAGGAGAGTTCTGGTGTCCAGAGATGTAAAGTTTGTGGAGTCAAGAGGGTACTATGAAGAAAAGAGTTGGGATGATTTGAAGGATCTATCCCAAGCTTCTGATAAGGCTGCTAGTCTCCGGATCATTCTTGAAGGTCTTGGGATCAATACAACCCAGGATCAGAGAAGACAAGAAGAACCTAATGAAGCTGAAGATCAAACCCACCATGATCATGAAGGGGGAAATGAACCTGAGAATGGAAGTCAAGATGAGGAGCACTCAGGAGATCATGATCAAGGTGAGGTAGCAAGTGAAGAAGGAAGTGAAGAAAACAATGGACCTGAACCTGAGCAAGAAGGTCATGAGGAACCGGTAGAAGAAGCACCTCCACTAAGAAGGAGTATGAGGATAAGAAGAGACCCATCAAACTGGGTTAACACTAGAGTGTACTATAATGCCCAAGCAGTAGCTCATCCAAGTCAGGTGGTATGTTCGTTTGCCAAGCTTCCAAAAGAACATTGGGCATTCATATCAAGTCTGGATGAAAGCCAAGTTCCTCGGTCTTATGAGGAAGCTATGAAGGATGAAAGATGGCGAGCCTCAGTTGCTGATGAAGCTAATGCCATGATCAAGAACGAGACATGGTATGAAAGTGAGCTACCTAAGGGGAAGAAGGCAGTAACCAGTATGTGGATATTCACCATCAAGTTCCTGCCAAATGGGAAGATAGAAAGGAGGAAGACTAGATTGGTGGGTAGAGGCTTCACTCAAACATATGGAGAAGACTATCTTGACACCTTTGCTCCAGTTGCTAAACTCCATACCATTCGGATTGTTCTATCAGTGGCAACCAATCTGAAATGGGATCTTTGGCAAATGGATGTCAAGAATGCCTTCCTTCAAGGAGAACTTGAAGATGAAGTCTACATGAAGCCTCCACCAGGTCTTGAGAGTCTTGTGAAACCAGGAAATGTGCTGAGGTTGAAGAAAGCAATCTATGGTCTAAAGCAGTCGCCTAGAGCTTGGTACAACAAACTGAGCACCACTCTGAATGGGCGTGGCTTCAGGAAGTCTGAGTTAGACCACACTCTCTTCACCCTCACCACAAGCTCAGGTATTATTGTCCTTCTAGTTTATGTTGATGACATCATCATAACTGGAAGTGACAAAGAAGGTATACAAGATACAAAAGATTATTTGAAATCAGTGTTTGAGATTAAAGACCTAGGGGAGATGAAATACTTCCTTGGTATTGAGATATGTAGAGCCAAGGAAGGTCTATTCATGTCCCAAAGGAAATATACACTTGATCTTTTGAAGGATGCAGGTAAACTAGGTGGGAAGACAGCCAAAATGCCATTAGAGGATGGATATAAAGTTCCACGTGAGGGGGAGATTGAGAACAGCCAATACCTTGAAGACCCTAAACTCTATAGGAGGATGGTTGGTAAGCTAATCTACTTAACTATTACTCGTCCTGATATCTGTTTTGCTGTGAACCAGGTGAGCCAGCACATGCAAGAACCAAGGGAACATCACTGGAGGATGGTGGAACGGATCCTAACCTATCTGAATGGATCACCAGGCCAAGGAATATGGATGGGGTGCAATGAGAGCACTGAAGTGGTGGGTTACTGTGATGCAGATTGGGCAGGAGACCGAGCTGACAGAAAGTCCACTACAGGCTATTGCACCTTCATTGGAGGGAACCTGGTCACTTGGAAGAGCAAGAAGCAGAAAGTGGTCTCGTGTTCAAGTGCTGAAGCTGAGTATAGAGCCATGTTGAAGCTGACAAATGAATTGGTGTGGATCAAAGGGATACCGAAGCATCTAGGAGTTGAGCAAGCCGCACCAATGACTATGCATTGTGACAACCAGGCGGCTATCCACATTGAAACCAACTCAGTGTTCCACGAAAGAACCAAGCACATTGAGGTAGACTGCCACAAGATAAGGTAGATGATTGTTCTTGGAGAGACCTTGCCATGTTATACAAGAAGTGAGGATCAGTTGGCGGATGTCTTTACCAAGGCAGCAAGTCAGAAGGTCATTGAGTCTATTCACACCAGATTAGGACTCATTGATCTTTCACCAGACAACTAATCCCCTCGCTATGGGGTCTTTACTCTTTTTCCCTCATCAAGGGGTTTTATCCCACAAAGGGTTTTCTTCTTGGTGAGGTTTTTAATGAGGAAAATCTCATAGCATTCCAAGCTTGAATTGTTCCACATGGTCAAGCTTGAGGGGGAGTGTTGGTCTGAGTAAATAAGAGAAGAGGTTGAGAGGCTTATTCTGAAGTTTGGGATCAAAATAAGGAGGGTGCAAAGTTAGGGCAAAGTGTACGGACGTTACGGCCTGTACGGACTGTACGGCCGACCGTACGGACCACTCGACCCAAATGACTTTAAACCCGACCTAAACTCATTTTGGTGATGTGCAAATTCCGGGTCAAGTTGTACGGATGGACCTTGTCCGTACAACCCTTAGTCCGTACATCCATGGCCGATACTTGGACATCAAGGCAAAGAGAAGGCAAGGTAAACTGATGAGGTAAAAGGGAGAAGGTTAACTCAGTGGTTACTCGGTAAAGAAGTGGCTCGCGGATAAGGAGAGTAAGCTTGACCTAGACAGCCTGTCCCGAGCTGGAAAGGTGAAGGCATCTAGTCAAGATGCCAAAGGCATCTCGCCACTAAGCCACAAGTTCAAAACCAGGCGTGCTCCCCTCCTTGACCGGCCACGTCTCTTCCTTTATGTCTATTCCTTTTGTATCCGTTGTAGAGCCTCTATATAAGTGTAAACACCTCTCTGATTAATCAAGCAAGCAATTCTCGAGTCTCTTTCTTATTCTCTCTAATGTTCTTGGTGTTCTTCATATCGAAATGGTTTCTTAACCAAGTCTTAAGCTTTTAGTCTCCAAATCTCTTTTAGTCTCTCTTATTCTCTATTCCATCCGTTCATTCTCTGTTTCTACTCAATCTTTCATGGTATCAGAGCCAGGTTCTCGTAAATCTTGGTTTTGATTTCATATCTCTCGAAGAACGCTCAAGAACATCTCTTTCATTCCGCAAAGCTTCAAGATGGAAAGTAACAAGACAACAGTGATTCCAGTGATACTTAAGGGGGGAAACTATCTCCTATGGTCTCGTGTGGTGAAGACAGCAGTGGGGAGTAAGGGTTTGTGGAACCACATCCTTGAGGATGAGGCTCCAAAGCTTATTACTCGTGAAGGCGACAAGGAGATTGTCGTGTGATGAAGTGAAGTGGATTCAGGAAGACAACACGGTGATGTGTATCCTTCAAAGCTCTCTAGATCCGTCTATCCTAGAGGTGTACAGCTACTGTGAGGAGGCAAATGACCTGTGGGAAACTCTTCAGAAGGTGTATGGTAACATCTCAAACCTTACTCGGGTGTTTGAGATCAAACGAGCCATCAACAGTCTAGCTCAAGAAGACATGGAGTTCACAATGCATCTCGGAAAGTTTAGAGCTTTGTGGTCTGAACTTGAGATGTTGAGGCCAAGCACAACCGACCCAGCTGAGCTTAATGAGAGAAGGGAGCAAGACAAAGTCTTTGGCTTGCTCCTGACTCTTAACTCTAGCTACAATGACCTGGTGAAACACATCTTGCGAGCAGAGAAGTTACCCACCTTGGAGGAAGTCTGCGCTCAGATTCAAAAGGAGCAAGGATCGTTGGGCCTATTTTGAGGAAAGGGGGAGCTTACCTTGGCTAACCAAGCTGAGGTACCTCAAGCCAACAAGGTGAATCGCTTTGAAGAAAGGAGGTTCAATGGAAACTGTGACCATTGTAAGAGACAAGGTCACAAGAAGTATCAGTGCGGGATCCTCCATCCTCACCTAAAGCCAGCCAAGTTAATGAAGGACAGAGAGGCAAGAGCGAATGTGATGTAACCATGGTCGAGCCAGCTGATCATCCAACAAAGGACAAGCTAGGATGGATGGAAGGCGAGCATACTGAGCTAAAACCAGCTGGAGAGACTGAGGAAGAGCTGATACAGAGTGTGGCTGAGCTGAAACCAGCTGAAGTGAGAGTGGTTGAGCTGAAACCATCTAAGGAGACTGAAGATGAACTGAACCAGCTAAGTGACACTAACTTGGAGCTGGATGAGCTAAATGACACTCACTTGGAGCTGGATGAGCTAAGTGACACTAACCAGGAGATGATTGAGCTGAGTGAGCTGAACTTGGAGCAGGACGAGCTGAACCAGCTGAGTGACACTACACTAGGTCGACCTGAGCTGAATGTGAGTGACACTACACTAGGACAAGCTGAGCTGAATGGGAGTGACACTGAAGCTGCCATGGACCTAGCTGGACAAGTGATTTTTGGCCCAAATAAGAAGATGGATCAGATTTGTTTCTCTCAGCCCAAAAGGAGTACAAAACCAAAGTTAAGGGTCCATTATCTCTTTCTGCTGGATAAGCCACGAAATTCAAGTCCAAGAAACCTTATGAAGCTATTTTGGATCAAGGGGCCCAAGAAGAAGTGTTGCAGCCCAAGGAGAGATTATCAGAACAAGTTCATTATGGGTTTGTTTCTTACCAAATTCGACCAGGCCTTTATTCAGATGTTTTCAGACCCATTCTCATCCAGAAATATCAGAAAAGAGTCAGCAAGAAAGTCTTGGTCGTGATCATCCAAGAGCCATTCAACAAAACACTTAAAAATGGTCAAAAAGTCTTAGTCTTCATTTCTGTTTCCTAAGTTCCTAGTTTTCTACATCATTTCTAGCTTTCTACATTCTTGTAAGACTATATAAGGATGCTGCACGACCTCAATAAGATCATTCACCTTTTTGTTAAAAACCTTCTTACAAACTGTGAATCCCTTGTTCAGCTTCTGAACATTGTATGCCTAGGAGTTGATTCTCTGCAAGGCTTACCTGTCTTTAGATCATTGTTTGTGTGGGTAAACTGCACGATCTACTGACACTTCTACACAAGTTCTGGTCAGTCCATAGATCAGTTCTGAAGAACCATTCCTTCATTCCATCCACCATCAGTTCGAGTCTAATCCATCAAAAGCAACCTGTGTGTGTTAGTAACCACCAGAAGTGACCATTCAAATCACCCTCAAGATCAGTCAAGGGAAATAAAACCAGAAGGGTTTTCATCAGAATGTGAGCTATGGAGGAAGTGATCAGCAAGGAGGGGGTGGAGCCGGGCCATCTAATCGGGCACAGGAGACTGAAGGTGGTGAGAACAAAGTCCTGGTGACCTACACGGCTCAAACCAACCGACGAAACGAGCATGAGTTCATCCGCCGATCAGAAATGGATGCTCTCATCAAGATACTCAAGGACAATGGTAACACATTTGGTAACCTCAGGGTGTACTCTTTTGGTGCATTTAAGATTGCTAGTACTCATGATAAAACGAATGCTTATAGTCACTCTAAGAATGCTGGTTTATCTCATAGTGCTTGTAGCATGTCTAACCCATTGATAGTTGATTCAGGAGCATCTCATCATATGATTAGTGACACTAGTCTGATTAGAGATATTGAACCTGCGCATGGACATGTTATGATAGCTAATGGTGATAGAATTCCAATAAGGGGTATAGGCAAGCTTAAACTGTTTGATAAAGAGTCTAGATGCTTCTACATGCCTGAGTTTACTTCAAACTTGTTATCAGTTAAGAAATGCACTAATGATTTGCAATGCAATGTGATCTTTAGTCCTAATGATGTGAAGTTTCAGGATATTGAGAGCAGTCGGTTTATTGGGAAAGGAGTTACAAAAGGAGACCTTTACTTGCTTGAGGAGCTTACTTCTTTACCTGATCATAGTTGTTCATTTACTTCTGTTTCTGCTTCCGGTTTAAATAAGAATGCTTAATGGCATGCTAGACTAGGACATCCTCATGTTGGAGCTTTAAGCTTAATGGTTCCAGCTGTTATGTTTGAGAATAATGATTGTGAAGCTTGTATCTTAGGCAAGCATTGTAAAACTGTGTTTCAAAAGTCTTCTACTATCTATGATCACTGCTTTGATTTAATTCACTCGGATGTTTGGACCGCACCTTGCTTATCTAGGGAGAACCATAAGTACTTTGTCACATTCATAGATGAGAAGTCTAAATACACCTGGATAACCTTGATTCCATCTAAGGATAGAGTGCTTGATGCATTTAGAAATTTTCAAGCATATGTGACTAACCATTTCAATGCTAAGCTGAAAATTTTTAGATCAGATAATGGTGGGGAATATACCAGTCAAGCCTTCCAGCAGCACCTATCCAAGCATGGAATTCTCCACCAAACAAGCTGTCCTTACACCCCACAACAGAATGGAGTTGCTGAAAGGAAGAACCGGCACCTTATGGAAGTTGCTAGGTCCATGATGTTCCAAGCTAATGTGCCAAAGAGGTTTTGGAGTGATGCGGTGTCTACTGCTTGTTATCTGATAAATCGAACCCCAACTAAGGTTCTTGAAGATCAATCACCCTTTGAGGTGTTGAACAAGCATAGACCAGCCTTAGATCATATCAAGGTCTTTGGTTGTCTCTGATTTGTTCATAAACCGGGGGAGCTAAGAAACAAGTTGGAGGCCAAGAGCACAAAGGGGATGTTTATTGGTTACTCACCTACTCAGAAAGGGTACAAG
Source organism: Moricandia arvensis (assembly GCA_905132765.1). Taxonomy (NCBI): domain Eukaryota; kingdom Viridiplantae; phylum Streptophyta; class Magnoliopsida; order Brassicales; family Brassicaceae; genus Moricandia; species Moricandia arvensis. The sequence continues at coordinate 33,873 of CAJHQP010003565.1, forward strand.
TGCTATGATCTAGCAACCAGAAGGGTAGTGGTGTCTAAAGATGTGAAGTTCGTGGAAGAGCGAGGGTTCTATGAGGAGAAGAACCAAGCAGAACTCAAGGATTTGGCGTCTGACAAGGCAGCCAACTTAAGGATAATTTTGGAGAATCTTAGGATTAACTTATCCAGGATCCAAGGAGTGGGGGAGGACAACAACAAGAAGGTCCTCCCACGGCTAATGAGCAAGAACCCCACCTTGATCATGAGGGGGGAAATGAACCAGAGGAGCAGTATGATGAAGCCTCCACACATGATCAAGGTATGGATCAAGGTGATGAAGAAGTGGGAAATGGAAACCATGAAGAAGAAGAGGTCGAGGAGGCTCAACCAGAAGCAACTCAAGAAGTTCAACCTTTGAGAAGGAGTATGAGGGTGAGAAGAGATCCATCCAACTAGATCAACACTCGGGTATACTACAATGCCCAAGCAGTAGCACATCCAAGTCAGGTAGTATGCTCGTTTACCAAGTTCCCAAAAGAGCATTGTGCTTTCATCACGAGTCTGGATGACAGTCAAGTTCCACGGACATATGAAGAAGCCATGAAGGATGATAAGTGGAGAGCCTCTGTGGCTGATGAAGCTAATGCTATGATTAAAAACGAGACATGGTATGAAAGTGAACTTCCTAAAGGGAAGAAAGCAGTGACCAGCATGTGGATATTCACCATCAAGTTCCTGCCAAATGGGAAGATAGATAAAAGGAAGACAAGGCTGGTGGCTAGAGGATTTACTCTAACGTATGGAGAAGACTATCTTGACACCTTTGCTCCAGTGGCTAAACTTCACACCATCCGGATTGTTCTATCAGTGGCAACCAATCTGAGATGGGATCTTTGGCAAATGGATGTCAAGAATGCATTTCTTCAAGGAGAACTTGAAGAGGAGGTTTACATGAAGCCACCACCTGGTCTTGAGAGTCTTGTGAAACCAGGAAATGTGCTGAGGTTGAAGAAGGCTATATATGGCCTAAAGCAATCGCCTAGAGCTTGGTACAACAAGCTTAGCACCACTCTGAATGGGAGAGGCTTTAGGAAGTCTGAATTGGATAACACCCTCTTCACTCTCGCCACAACCTCAGGTATTATTGTCCTACTTGTTTATGTTGATGATATCATCATAACAGGAAGTGACAAACAAGGTATACAAGACACTAAAGACTATTTAAAATCTGTGTTTGAAATCAAAGACTTAGGGGAGATGAAATACTTCCTTGGAATTGAGATATATAGATCCAAGGAAGGCCTGTTCATGTCCCAGAGGAAATACACTCTTGATCTTTTGAAAGATGCAGGTAAAATTGGTGGGAAGACAGCTAGAATGCCATTAGAGGATGGGTACAAAGTACCACGAGAGGGGGAGATTGAGAACAGTCAATACCTTGAAGACCCTAAACTTTATAGGAGGATGGTTGGTAAGTTAATTTACTTAACCATTACCCGTCCTGATATCTGTTTTGCTGTGAACCAGGTAAGCCAACACATGCAAGAACCAAGGAAACATCACTGGAGGATGGTGGACCGAATCATAAGCTACCTCAATAGATCACCAGGCCAAGGAGTATGGATGGGGTGTAATGAGAACACTGAAGTGGTGGGATACTGTGATGCAGATTGGGCAGGAGATAGGGCTGATAGGAAGTCCACTACCGGCTATTGCACGTTTATTGGAGGAAACCTTGTCACTTGGAAAAGCAAGAAGCAGAAGGTGGTCTCATGTTCAAGTGCTGAAGTTGAGTATAGAGCCATGTTGAAGCTGACAAATGAATTGGTGTGGATCAAAGGGATATTGAAGCATCTAGGAGTAGAGCAAGCCACACCAATGACTATGCATTGTGACAATTAGGCGGCTATCCACATTGCAACCAACTCGGTGTTCCATGAAAGGACCAAGCACATTGAAGTCGATTGCCACAAGGTGAGGCAAATGATTGGTCTTGGAGAGATATTGCCATGTTACACACGGAGTGAGGATCAGTTGGCGGATGTCTTCACTAAGGCTGCAAGGCAGAAGGTCATTGAGTCTATTCATACTAGATTAGGACTCATTGACCTCTTACCAGACAACTAATCCCCTCGCTATGGGGTCTCCACTCTTTTTCCCTCATCAAAGGGTTTTATCCCACAAAGGGTTTTCTCTTTGGTGAGGTTTTTAATGAGGGGGAGCTCATAGCATTCCAAGCTTGACTTGTTCCACATGGTCAAGCTTGAGGGGGAGTGTTGATCTGAGGTAATAAAGAGACGAGGTTTAAAGGGTTTAGGATGGAGTTTGGGATCAAAAGGAGGATGTGCAAAATCCTGGTCAAGTGTACGGACGGTACGGACCGTATGGACTGTACGGCCGACCGTACAGACCACTCGACCCAAATGATTTTAAACTCGACCAAATCACATTTTGGTCTTGTGAAAATTCCGGGTCAAGTTGTACGGATCCGTACAACTCTTGGTCCGTACATCCATGGCTGAAACTTGGGTCACAAGGCAGAAGGAAGAAGATAACCTTGGTGGGTGAAAAGGGAGAAGGTTAACTTGCTGGTAACTCGGTAAAGAAGAGGCTCGCGGATAAGGGGTCAAGCTTGACCAAGACAGCCTTTCCAAGGCTGGAAAGGAGAAGGCATCTGGTCAAGATGCGAAAGGCATCTCGCACCCTCAGCCACTCGTTCAAACCAGGCGCGCCTCTTCTCTTGACCGGCCACGTCTCCCATTCCATAGCCTTTGCTTTATGTATCCGTTGTAACCCTAAAAGCTCTGCCTATATATTTGTAACTCCTCTCTGAATAATCAATCAAGCAAATCATTTCTTTCTCTTGTTGTTCTCTCTACTCTCTCTCGTGTTCATCATGAACATTGAGTAAACTCTCTTCTAATCTCTCAATCTTTCACTCTTTCTCTCATTCTCTCGGTTACTCTTCTCTCATTCTCTCAAAATCTCAGACCTGATATATGCTTTGCTGTGAACCAGGTGAGCCAGCATATGCAAGTGCCAAAGGTTCATCACTGGAAAATGGTGGAAAGGATACTCAGATATCTCAGTGGAGCTCCTGGACAAGGAGTATGGATGGGCTGTAATGGCAACACAGAAGTGGTTGGCTATTGTGATGCTGATTGGGCAGGAGATAGGAATGATAGGAAATCAACCACAGGCTACTGCACCTTCATAGGAGGCAATCTGGTCACATGGAAGAGCAAGAAGCAAAAGGTGGTCTCATGCTCAAGTGCTGAAGCAGAGTATAGAGCCATGAGGAAACTAACAAATGAGTTAGTGTGGATCAAAGGACTTCCCAAAGACTTGGGGATAGAGATCACTGCACCAATCACCATGCACTGCGACAACCAAGCTGCTATCCATATAGCCTCAAACTCAGTATTTCATGAGAGAACTAAACACATTGAGGTGGACTGCCACAAAGTGAGACAAGTGATAACCCAAGGAGTCATTCTGCCTTGCTATACAAGGAGTGAAGATCAGTTAGCCGACATCTTCACCAAAGCTGCTAGTACTAAGGTGTGTGAGTCCATCTATCCCAAGCTTGGACTCATTGATATCACCCAGGCGTGATCCCCTTAGCCATGGAGCTTCTACTCTTTCCTTAGTATGTTTTTATCCCAGTGGGTTTTGCATATTAAGGTTTTAATGAGGGAAGTCTTCATGGTTTCCAAGCTTGATCAAATCTTATGGTCAAGATTGAGGGGGAGTATTGACATGAAGACATTTAGCAAGAAGAGATCAAGAGAGTAACATTTGGTCTAAGTAAAGAGAAGTGATCCGTACAAGACTTGTGAAGCAAGTCTGTCCGTACAACTCCTAGGCGCCCAAGCAACCAACTCTGACCTAGCTTGACTTGGAAGACAAGGAGTTTAATTCAAATCGACCAAGAGGGATTCAAATTGGTTTGAATGGTCAAGAGACCCGTTGGGAAGCAGAAGAAAGTGGATATATTTTAAATAGACAAAGTCACATGTTCCATTTAGAGCTTCTGGCCGTTCAGGACATGTCACTTTCCCTCGGCCAGAACCCATTATTCTATTCTTTTCTTTCTCTGCTCTCTTTGCTTATTTATTCAGTTGTATGCAGTTCATTTTAATCCAAGGAAATAAACTTCTTCTCTCTCTTATTCTCTCTGTCGAGTAACACAAACCCTACTCTCTCTCTTAACCATTTCGAATCAAACTCCCTCTCTCTCACCTGTTCTTCATTATTCTTCACTCTGTTCTTCACTAAACTAACAGGAGAGATACTTGTGACCAAGAGAGCCCTAAGTGCTATGTTTGAGCCAGAAACCATTCAAAGGGCAAACATTTTCCACACTAGATGCACCATAGACTCTAAGGTATGCAGTCTGATCATAGATGGAGGCTCGTGTACTAATGTTGCTAGCAAGTACTTGGTTGACAAGTTAGGTCTCAAGAAGACAAAGCATCCAAAGCCATACCAGCTCAAGTGGTTGAATGATGAGACTGAGTTGAAGATTGGTGAACAAGTGGTGATCCCATTCAGCATAGGCAGATATGCTGATCAGGTGACTTGTGATGTTGTTCCTACTGGACATCTCCTGCTGGGGAGACCTTGGCAGTTTTACAAGGAGACAATCCACAATGGCCACACCAACTTCTACAGCTTCACTCACAACAACCGCAAGCACAACCTTGCTCCTTTGACACCACAGCAAGTCCTAGACATGCAAAAAGAGATGGACAAAGGTAACAAGGCAAGTAAGACTAACCTATACATCACTTCCCAACAAGTTTTAAAATCATTAGAATGCAAAACACAGGTACTACTAATGATCTTTAAGGAAGGTGTGTTGACAGGTTATGAGGAACAAGAACTTCCCCCATCCGTGGTTCAACTCATTGAGAAGTTCCAGGATCTATTTCCAGAAGACATACCCACTGGATTACCACCTATTAGAGGTATAGAACACCAGATTGACCTCATTCCAGGAGCTCCATTACCAAACCGCCCAGCCTATAGGGTGAACCCGGAGGAAGCCAAAGAACTAGAGAAGCAGGTGCAAGACTTGATGGATAAGGGATACATCAGGGAGAGTCTAAGCCCTTGTGCTGTTCCTGTTCTATTGGTGCCAAAGAAAGATGGGACTTGGAGGATGTGTGTAGACTGCCGTGCCATCAACAACATAACCATCAAGTATAGACACCCAATACCAAGAGTTGATGACATGCTGGATGAGCTCAGGGGTGCCACTATCTTCTCCAAGATAGACCTGAAGAGTGGTTATCACCAGGTTAGAATGAAGGAAGGTGATGAGTGGAAGACTGCCTTTAAAACCAAAAGGGGACTCTATGAGTGGTTAGTCATGCCATTTGGCCTCACCAATGCCCCAAGCACCTTCATGCGCCTCATGAACCATGTCTTAAGGGCATACATCAGTAAGTTTATAGTTGTTTACTTTGATGATATTTTGATCTATAGCACTAGCTTAGAAGATCATCGTAAACATCTTGAAAAGGTTTTGGAAACACTGCGCCTAGATCATCTATATGCTAACCTTAAGAAGTGTACCTCTTGCACTGATCAACTAGTATTCCTAGGCTTTGTTGTTAGTTCACAGGGATTGAAAGTAGATGAGGAGAAGATCAAAGCCGTGCAGGATTGGCCTACCCCAACTACCATCGGCCATGTGAGGAGTTTCCATGGTTTGGCCAGTGTCTATAGGAGGTTTGTCAAAGACTTCAGCACCATAGCAGCCCCACTGACATCAGTGATCAAGAAGGATGTTGTCTTCAAATGGGGAGCTGAACAGGAAGAAGCTTTTCAAAAACTTAAAACTAGCTTAACTAATGCTCCTGTTTTGGTTTTGCCTAACTTTGACAAAACTTTTGAGATTGAATGTGATGCCTCAGGAACAGGTGTGGGAGCCGTGTTAACTCAAGGAGGAAAACCAGTAGCCTTCTTCAGTGAGAAGCTACATGGAGCAACCCTCAACTACCCTACCTATGACAAGGAGTTGTATGCCCTAGTGAGGTCACTAGAAACTTGGCAACACTACCTCTTATCCAAGGAGTTTGTGATCCACACTGACCATGAGACACTCAAGTATCTGAGGGGACAAAACACTTTGAAGAAGAGACATGCTCGTTGGTTAGAGTTTGTGGAATCATTTCCCTATGTGAACAAGTACCAAGAAGGGGAAGGAGAACATTGTAGCTGATGCCTTATCCAGGAGACATGCACTTATATCACTGATGGAGGCTAAGGTTATGGGTTTTGAACACATCAAGGATCAGTATGGTGAGGATCCTGACTTTGGAGACATCTACAAGCAGTGTAGACAAGGAGCATTTGGGTCCTTCTTTCAGCAAGATGAGTTCCTTTTCAGGGATAAGAGACTATGTATTCCACAAGGATCAATGCGTGATCTGATCCTGAGAGAAGCACATGGAGGGGGACTCATGGGACATTTTGGCCGTGACAAGACACTAAGCATTGTAGCTGAGCATTTCTTCTGGCCACATTTGAGGAGAGATGTAGAGAGGTTCTGTGCAAGGTGCATCATTTCTCTCAAGGCAAAGTCCAGGTTACATCCTCATGGATTATACATCCCTTTGCCTATTCCTGTCCTACCTTGGGTAGACATTTCCATGGATTTTGTTCTAGGATTGCCAAAGATCAGAAACAAGGATTCCATCTTTGTGGTAGTAGACCGGTTCTCTAAGATGGCACACTTCATTCCTTGCAACAAAACCAATGATGCATCCCAAACTGCTGGCTTTTTCTTCAAGGAAGTGGTGAAGCTTCATGGCATCCCTAGAACCATTGTTTCTGACCGAGATTGGGTCGTCTGTCTTGGTTCTTCAGAGCTCGTGACATGGCTCCATAAGCCTTTGCCTCCTAGAGCTGTCTTCACCAACCGCGACCAGAGTAAGTAGTTCATCCCTTTGAGAGTAACCGGAATAGCTAAAGTTTTGAGATTTTCCATCTGGAAAGGCCTTAGCTTGAAGGTAACTCGGAGAAAGGTTGAATCTTGAACTTAGAACAGAGTATTTGCGGAAGAGAAAGCAAGATATCCGAGCAACCTGGCTCTGATACCATGTGAGATTTGTAAACTAAGAGAGATATGGACGTGAATGAGAAGATTTGAGAAGAAAAGGAGAGACTTTTGTTTAGAACCAGAGAGAAATCTAAAAAGAACTCGAGAGAGAAAACTAGAGAAGAAGACAAATGATTCTCCTTGATTTATTTCGAGAGAGAGGATACAAATATATAGAGTGCTTTACAAGGAAAAAGTAAAGGCTAAGGAACAGGAGACGTGGCCGGTCAAGGAGGAGAGGAGCGCTTATTTGAACTTGTGGCTAAGGAGGGAAGAGCATCTTGGAATCTTGGACCAGATGCTCCAGCTTTGGACAGCCTGGCTCGCGAACCTTATCCTCTCCAACGTTCGGATAAGGTGGTAAGTCTTCAAGGTAACTCGCCAAGTTAACTTCTCCTAGGTTAAACCTTCCCGGATCATCTTTTTCTCCTTAGTCGATAAGTGTACGGTCGACCTTGTACGGCCATGTACGGCTTTGTACGGCCTTGTACGGCCTGTACGGCCTTGTACGGCCTGTACGGCCTTGTACGGCCTGTACGGCCTTGTACGGCCTGTACGGCCTTGTACGGATAGGTCGACTTCACTTTCTTCCTTCTCCTTGAACACTTCTTAGATCCATCCTCCTCTTTATTCAGCTCATTTCCACATTCTAAACCAAGTAGGATTAGGTTTTCGTTTTAATAAACCCATTAGGAATAGGATTAGGGTTAGGGTTTTATAAACCAACTAGAAATAGGTTTTGGTTTTCTATTTTCGAATTAGGGTAGGGTTTTCTAGTTAGGGTTTTCTGTTTTGTCTTTATAAAGCCAAAAGCAGCACATATTGTAACTTACACATTCTTTTAATAAAAATCAGAGCTTTTGGCTTTCAAACTCGTCCCTTTGGGGACCTCCCTTCATTGTTCACGTGGTGAACAAGTTTCTTTGTCACACAAGGTTGCGTGAGCTTCTGTGATTCATCCTAGACATGAAGCAGGGTTATCCTGTGTCTCAAGAGTCGCTAAACAACTCTAGAGCAGTCCATAGCTCTATGGTGAAGATCATCCAACGTCCTGGAGCTTCTCATGCTCAAGGATCCGCCCATCATCCCTCAAGTGTGACTGGGACGAGGTCTTCCTATCCAAGGCCGCACCATGTGGTATCAGAGCCACTTGGGGGTTTAGGGTTTGATGATCCTCAACTAGGATCACGAATTCCATCATCTATCCAGGAATCTTCAATGGTTTCTTATGGGAAGCAGGAAGATAAGGCTAAACAACAAGCAACAAGGAAGAGAGTTGCAGCAATCCAGACATTGATCTTTAGTGAACAGCAACTGGATGACCTAGCAGCCGAGATCTTCAACCAAATCATGAGAGAACGTGGAAGCAAGCAAAGGTGGAACAGATCTGACCTAAAAACGTCCAAGGAGACAAAGTTACTTGCTTTGGATCAGTTTGGGCGCTGGTCTAGGGCTTCACCAGGAGCAAAAGAAAACATCCAGCTAGTTCCTGAGCTATCAACAAACAAAGTCTGGAAAACAGGAAAACAAACTTCTAAGCCATGCTCACAAACGGCTGAGAAGAAACCTGAGAAGATACCAGAGATTGAACCAGCATTGGCTACTCCTTGTCAAGGAGAACTTACATCCAATCATCTGAAGCAAGACGAGCACGTACCAGTAGCTTTGTGTGGTCATATTCTTGACCTAACAGAGGCTAAAGAAGAAGGAAAACTTGATGCGGCGCTTGTAGTTCATAAGGAGTCATCTGAGACTTTGATTGAACAAGGTGGATTCATTAGATTTTCTTCTTATTATTCACTGATCAAGCCTCTTGTTTGTGTTAGATTCAGTCTCATGGATCACTTAAAGCTTGTCAAGAAGCTGCACAACTTTATCTTTGAACCAGGAGGAAAGCTATGTGAGTTTAAGAGCAATAACAACATTCTGGTGCAAAGAGAAACAACAGAGCTGAGTATGCACGAAACACTCATCCTCAAAGAGCAGTATTTGAGGTCAAATTCTTTTAAAGGAGGAGGGGGTATTGTAGCTCAAATCAGCAGCAACGACAAGTTGAAAGAGAGAAAGTCCGAACTGCATCAACTACTTAAAGACTTGCAGCTTTGGCCTCATCATCCTAGACCAAGAAAACACGTGATTCATGCTTATATGAGGTCTAGGGAGAGCTTGTATCACACGCCATCAATTGTACAAGCAAAGTGTGGAAAGACAAAGGATGACCCAAGAGAGGCAAAGCACGGTCCTAGACTCAAGAGTGAGTATGGGGATCATTGTACACGACCTCCTGATCAAGAGAAACATGCTAGTTTATTCACTTTGATTCTGGATCAAATTGTGCTGAGAGATGATCGAGACATTTTCATTCTCAGTCATGTGGGGTTAGTTCGACCACCAGAACATCTAGAGAGATTCTTGGACGTCCTGAACAACAAAAAGGAGCACTTGAGCAGTAGTAACACACTATTTAAAAGCACATTACAGTTGGAGCAGCGTAGGAACAGTTCTACCTTATTAGAAGGACTGGATTAGAGGACAATTCCTTTTAAAGGGGGAGGGGATGGTGCGATCTGGATCAGCCTCAACTTCATGGATTTGAAGCTCGTGTGTTCACTAGCAAATTCTCTGCTTATGGTTTGTTTCAATGAGCCAAAGAAGGAGATTAATGGCTTGCACCAATTGAAGCAGCATGATAATAGAAGATCGATGATGTTAGAATGTGAATCATGAAGACCAACCATGGAGGCTAACCAACTGGTGGAATCCAAACTAGCTAGCCATTTCACACAGAGCTCTACTGTAAGATGGCTGACCCAAGATGGCTGACCCAAAAGAGGCAGACCAACGGTGACCCAAGATGGCAGTATAATACTCACGCTGACCACAAGAGGCAAACCGGCAGCACCTCTGAAAGACAGCTTAGATGGAGAAAGCAAGAAGGAAAGATCAAAGTGGTGGTTGAAGTGATTCACAAGGAGAAGAACTCCAGAGATGTACACAAGTGTTCTCATTGTGCAAGATAGGCTTTAATATTCATATCCAGCCTATCTTGAGGAGGAGTGTTGAAATGAGAACACCAGGAAGAGCTGAACCAAGTGGCAGGAGGAGAAGCTCTTCATGTGGTGTAATGTAGGAGCTTGAGTGAGACAAGCTAATATCTACACTCAAAAGAGAACAAGGAGGAGCACATAAGTGAAGGTGTGGAATGGAGAGCGCCTAGTATGAATGTGAAAGAGAGCTTTGGGGCAGCAAAGCTATCATCACTTTATGGAGCAGTGTGAGGACGAAAATGGAGACCTTCAGGGATCCATTTGAGTGTGGCAATCACTCATGCTCCAAAGAAAAAGAAGAATGAAGAAGGTGCATGAGAAGAGCAAACACACATCACTTTGTGCAGATTGGTGTGAGGAAAGATTTCAGTGTTGCCCAATAAGGTTGTCTACACAAGTTTCCCAAGAAGAAGAGTCCAATAGCATGATGAACCAAGAAGAAGACCAGCCCACATATCAAATTAAAGAAGAACCAGCAGCCCAATATGCTTGTGGAGAAGTGAAGCCCAATCCTTTAAGGAGTGGAAGTCCATCAAGCATGAAGAGAGGCCATGAGAAGAACTGGCCCAATACTGATCCAATAAGGAGAAGTAGCCAAGCACACAAGCTGGTGACAAGCAGGTGAAGAAAAGTCAATAATAGCTGCTTACTCATTATACAGCAACAAAGAAGTCAACATTTGCTGCTAGATATTTCTGATGAAACAAGAGGTGGCCTTGGTTTCTTCAGCTGGTTTTAGCTCATGGTTTTAGTATGCTGATGTAAACTGACGTGCAGTAGCCTTAGGATTAATTCTTGTACTTTGTATAAATATGTATGTGTTGTTATTAATGAAAACTAAGAAAGCCATTGAGCTTCTTCCCCCTTATGCTCATGTACTTCACCAGAAATGTTTGGGGTCACAAATCCTTAAATTTCAACAGATGGAGCAGAGCATTACATGGACTAAGGATAATCTTCTCACGTTCTACATGGATCATAAAGAGAGCAAGGACGTGGTGGACTTGTTCATGGACAAGCCCAAGAAGATGTTTGCTGAAAATAGGCCTTTCAAGCCCAAGAAGTGGAAAGATAAACCAGCTTGGTTTAGGCTGGCCGATTTCTTTATCTCAAGTGTATTTCTGATTTCTTGCAATTCTAAACCAAGTAGGATTGGGTTTTCGTTTTAATAAACCCATTAGGAATAGGATTAGGGTTAGGGTTTTATAAACCAACTAGAAATAGGTTTTGGTTTTCTATTTTCGAATTAGGGTAGGGTTTTCTAGTTAGGGTTTTCTGTTTTGTCTTTATAAAGCCAAAAGCAGCACATATTGTAACTTACACATTCTTTTAATAAAAATCAGAGCTTTTGGCTTTCAAACTCGTCCCTTTGGGGACCTCCCTTCATTGTTCACGTGGTGAACAAGTTTCTTTGTCACACAAGGTTGCGTGAGCTTCTGTGATTCATCCTAGACATGAAGCAGGGTTATCCTGTGTCTCAGGAGTCGCTAAACAACTCTAGAGCAGTCCATAGCTCTATGGTGAAGATCATCCTGTGAGAAAAGAAGATGAATAGGTAGAGTAAACTGACAAGAAGCTCCTGGTTCTGTTTGAACCCGCGAGAAGGAAAGAGTAAGTGATGAAGAGTGAATGCAAGTGATGAAGTATAAGTGAAGACTATGAAGAGAATCTGAGAGAATAAGAGATTATGAGTAACTTAGGTAACCAGAGAGTAGAGAGGAGCAGAATTTTGTGTGTAATAAGAGAGAGAGAGAAAGTAACCATGATGTGGGCACAGAACGAGCCTTGATAGAATGGAAGATGGAAGACAAGCAAATGGTCGAATAACCAACTTACTGATCTTGATGGATGGATGATGAATGAAGTGGAGTGTGGATTCAGTTTGTTTGGTCGTATAACCAACCCAAAAAGAACAGTGGATGGAGATGGATGGAGTGATGATTGAATCACACAATCTGGTGGATCGATGTGTAACCACAAACTCTATGGAAGGGAGCTTGATAAAACACGATTTGCTCTCAAGGCTGCTCCTCACAACACACAAGAAAGACTTAGGTATTTGCTAGGGGCAAACTGACTCATATATTTCATAAAGGTTGAAGAATACACAACTGCTTATAAGGGACTTATATAGTGTCCAATGCAGCTTTGCCCTTCTTGGGGACTTGAAACAAATACATAAATGACTTAGCTAAATCTTAGGACTAAAAAGCTTGGCTAACACGTGCCTTAAACTAAAATATTCAGAAATAAACTCAGTAAAGAAATAAGAGGAATCAAAGCAATGGTTAATCAAAAATAATCCAAAATATTCAAATATGTTTCCATACCTTTGCTCTTGGACGTGTGGATGAATAAGGAAGGTCTGACTAGCCGTTGCTTGATCTTTAGAGAGGCAGAAGTGTGGTCCTTTTGCACTTATGAAGCGATCTGGCAGATAAGGTAACCTTTTATTTGCTTTGAATAATCTATCATGCCTTGTATTCTCATATGGACCGCTTTGTATATTCCATGGTTCCTTCTCTTTATTTCCTTGGATGTATCTGGACGAATTTAAGGCTTCTGGATGGTCTTGAAGATCTCCTGGTTTCCAAGTATACGTCTGTGCTTCACACAAGTTGAGCAAATGAACACTTTCCTTATATAGAACCAATTTGGCATATCTTAGTAAATAAGATGCATCTTCAATTTGTATTGGACTCTGGCCTTGAATCTTCTTGTTCTGGACTTCTAAGAGGTCCTCTTTTAAGGCCCAGCTTGTTGTACTCGAATTTTCCTCCGGGTTGGGCTGATAGATACCTTGTTCCTCAAGAAATGTCCATTTGGATACAGTGTAGGTTTCCCGTCTTGTAAATTGTATATCTCCTAAACCATTAATCCTTTTGGTATAAAACCAATTCGCTGCGTGCTCTGGTTGAGTTGATAATCTATAGAAAGAGGTTTCACGGTTATACTCCACATGGTTGTTGATATTTTCCCTTTCGACTGAACCTATGTCGCTGCTGGCTCCTTTGTGACTGGTTTGTGCAACTTGATGAATGTCTGGTCCAGCTATGGTTCGGGAGACCTCATCATTCCCTCCCCCTTCAAGAAGTTTCGACCTCGAAACTGTACACTCTCGGTATTGTGTTGGTTTGGGGATAGGTTGTGCATCAGGTGGTTCTCCTTTGTGCAGGTAGGATATGATAACTCCTCTTCTTTTTTTAAGTGTGGGCGTGCTCTGTTTGATCTGAAAGGTGGTTGTGCCATTCTCTCCTTTAATGGCAGTGGTGTTCATCTCCATTTGTAGTGATGCCTTCTTGCTTTGAACTCTGTATGCTTGTTCTTCTTCCGGCCTTATTCCTGGATCAAAACCTTTGGACAAAGACAAGCACATGATATCTGTGTATTCAGGTGATAAGTACATATTTTCAGTAGAGAAACTTACCTTGGTTATGGCTGATCCGAATTGCAATGAGGTAGAATCTCTTTTGTCTTTTTTCTGGTTGGAAATTATGGTCATCACCCTTGATGTTTCTTTCTTTTGAGAAGTGTACTCTCCTTTGTTTCCTAAACCTGTTTCACATTCTCTTGGACAAGACAAGTGCATTAATCTTGACATGGAGTTAATAAGATCATTCAGGTCTAATTTGAATTTTACCTCAGGCTTTGCAACTTGAACAATCCCTTGTTCAGTTTTTGGTTTCCATTTGTTGTGTGGCCCATGAGTGAACGTGTGTTCTAGTTCTTCCCTTGGGACTTCAGTAAGCCTAGAGCTTTCATTTATTTTCTCTGGATCATGAACAAACACATCAGTACCAGTATCTAAAGGTGGTGTTAGACACTTACCTTGGTAGGACATTTTAATCACTGGTTTTGCTTCTTGAAGCATCATGGGCTGCTTTGTGTCTTGAACTCTCATGTGGTCCATCACATGGATTGCGCCTGTTGTCTCTTCTTCCATGGAATCCTTAAGTCCTGTTACAAAACCTTTTGACAAAGACAAGTGCATCATACCAGTGATAGATGAATTATAAACTAATTGATCAAGTGTAGGACTTACCTTAGCCTTTGCTTGAACACTTGCTTGTTCTGGTTTTCTATCTATTTTGCACAATGTGTTTTGTCTGAGAACTTTCTCCTTCTCCATATTCATTGGCACGCCATTCTTTTGGCTTGGAGAATAGGCAGATTGTTATCTCTGTTTTAGCTGCGAGTTTACTTGTGGAAGTATGTCTCTTTTACCTTCTTGTGGTACTACTCTTCTTGCCTCTTGGGAACCACGAGTTGGATACCTTCTAGGGTATTGTTCCCTGATTTGAGAATTGGTAAACTCTGGTGCAAATTCGTCTCTCATGCTTCCCTTAAGATCTCTCCAAGTGGTGATAGCTGGTTCCTTGTAAACCCATCTTTCATCTTGTTCTTGTATCCACCATTTGAAAGCAACATCTCTGAGCTGGTCAATAGCATAAGCTAACCTATCTTTCTTCTGGATGTTGTTGTAGTAGAACCACTCATCTAGGTTTCTCTCCCACTCTAGGTAGTTTCTTCTTCCTGAAAATGTATAAAGTTTAGTTTTCTTAGCAGATCCATAATCAGAATAAGATTGAACTATATGGATTTGAGTTTTAGAAGTTTGATGTCGGATTATCAGTGAAGGGTCTGGTGGCTTTGGTTCCACATATCCAGTTCTTGGTGTATCTCCAAGTCCATGTCTTCCTTCTGGTCGTGCAAGACCAGACTTTTCCAGCTGGGTCATTCCATCACTCATGGTCTGTATGGCTTCCATAATCTGTTTCATCATGATGGCTGAATTGTGAGCTTCTTTTGCCATTTGCTTCCCTGAAAAATAACCTTTAAAGATCAAGTATATTAAAGGGAAATGGTCGGATGAAATAATTCAGAACAGAAATGCAACTATATGTTATGCAATAAATCAGAACAATGAAGTAATGAAAGACTATATGATATGCAAAGATATAAAATGCAATTACTAAAATTATATGATATGCTACAAGAAAATGAGAACAAGAATAAATCAAGGATGCAAATAGTGTATGCACGACTTCTGACATTTTATTTGGTTTTTGAATGCAAATGATAAATGATTATGGTCTAATATGATATGCACGAAATGATATGCTTTTTTTTTTTTAAATGCTATGGATATCTAAATGAAAGAGGTTGTCTTTTATTTTATTTTTGAAAACAATGATGCACGAAATGAATCAGTATCTTATGAGATTATGCAAGAAATAATTCAAATGCAAGGAAATAAATATGGCAAGATGGATCCTAATAAATATTTTTTTGACTTTTCTTTGTTTTTGGAAATGGAATGCAATCAATCCTAAAATGGTAAGGGAGCTGTGAGAAATGAATGCAAACTAGAAAAAAGAACTATTTTGAATCCTATATGATCTACCACGAAATTTAACTGCCTTCTACCTCCTTTTTCTCTGGTTTTCAATTAGAATTAACAAGAACACAAAACTGATAAAAATGAACAGAAATGAACAAATATCAAACTTTGTATGGGTTTTCTTTTTATGGTATTGAAATAGACAACAGCAAGACTCGAAACACAATTTTTATGGTTTTTATTTTTCTGTAAATAAGATAGCAATAGCAGAAACAAAGCAAAACGATTTTTATGATTTTTATGATTTTTAAAATGAAACAGCTGCAAAAAGAAAGATAAAAGGGATAGATAGAACCTGATTCAGGAGGTTTTAAGCTCTGATACCAGATGATGTGGGCACAGAACGAGCCTTGATAGAATGGAAGATGGAAGACAAGCAAATGGTCGAATAACCAACTTACTGATCTTGATGGATGGATGATGAATGAAGTGGAGTGTGGATTCAGTTTGTTTGGTCGTATAACCAACCCAAAAAGAACAGTGGATGGAGATGGATGGAGTGATGATTGAATCACACAATCTGGTGGATCGATGTGTAACCACAAACTCTATGGAAGGGAGCTTGATAAAACACGATTTGCTCTCAAGGCTGCTCCTCCAAACCGACCAGCATACAGAACCAATCCGGTTGAGACCAAGGAATTGCAAAGACAAGTAGAGGAACTCATGAAGAAGGGCTATATCCGAGAGAGTTTAAGCCCATGTGCTGTACCAGTGCTCCTAGTGCCTAAGAAGGATGGGTCTTGGCGTATGTGTGTTGATTGTAGATCAATCAACAACATCACAGTGAAGTATCGCCACCCTATACCTAGATTAGTTGATATGCTTGATGAATTGCATGGTTCTTGCATCTTTTCTAGATAGATTTGAAAAGTGGTTATCATCATATTAGGATGAAAGAAGGAGATGAATGGAAAACTGCATTTAAGATTAAGCATGGATTATATGAGTGGTTAGTTATGCCATTTGGATTGACAAATGCACCTACTACATTCATGAGGTTAATGAATCATGTTCTTAGATCATTCATAGGTATTTCTGTTGTTGTGTACTTTGATGACATCTTAGTATATAGCAAGACTTTAGAAGAGCATATAGAACATCTTAGGGCCGTCCTGAATGTTTTGAGAAATGAGAAACTTTTTTCCAACTTGAAGAAGTGATGTTATCATGGACCGGATCACTAAGGAGAACAAGGAGAGTCTAGATGAGCCACATGAAGCCACATTGCACCAGCAGCCTGATGATGATGCTCTAGCCATTCCTGAAGGTCCCATGACTCGTTCCAGAGTCAAGAAGCTTAAAGAGAATGTTGTTGGATTACTCACTTCACATCCACAACAAGAAAGTCTTGGACAAGGTCTGATCCGAGATGTCTTGATCACCATTCAAGCCATCTCTACATCAAGCTGAGTTAGTGTCTAGGCAAGACATGGGGTGCGTGCTCTTTTCCTTGCTTTTGGTTTTGTCCCACGAGGTTTTCCGGAGGAAGGTTTTTAACGAGGCCACAACTTGTCTTCACATCACTTAGGACCTATCTCGGTCCAAGACTAATGAAGTTTACATTTTATTTCATTTTAAAGCTTATGTTATCTTTAAACTATAGTTTTCCTTTTTACTTATTTCCGAAACCCTAGAGAGCATGTTCTCTGGTTTCTCCTTATTTAAACGGGTCTCTAAACCCTATTGTACTCAAGCATCTTTTAATCATCGAGTTTTCTTTCTCTCTTGACGGCTCTCTCTCTAGATTAGTTGTCGAGTTTCTTCTGGTGTGTAGTATCCAGGAACCTAAGGGTGTTTGCTTGGTCTGTCATATCCGAGTTATTCATCTAGGAGTATCAAGAGATCTTATCATCCCTCTTGTGTCACCAATCGATCCACAACCTTGAAGAACTTGAGTCTCTGATTCGTTCTTGCAAGGATCTATCCATCCCCATCAACCAAAGAGCATCCTAGGGACGCATCAAGTGGTATCAGAGCAACTTTGGTTTGGGAAGTACTCGTTTTCTCTCTTGTTCTTTTTGCTTCATCCGTGTTTCATCTCTATCATCTTGAATAAGCAGTAGAACTAATCTGTTTAGGGCTGCTCGAGTTTCATAAGAGATTAGACAAGGTTTTAAACTTTTCCTTTTTGCTTTGCGGAAACCCTAGAGAGAGAAACCCTAGCCGCATAAGTTCTTTGCTCCTTAGATCACTTTGTTTCATCTGTTAATCTTGTTAATCACCTTGAACACGAGTAGATTAAGGTTGTTAGGGTGCTAGAAAACCTTAGAGAAGATTAGACAAGGTTTAAAGGATTTTCCTTTTTGCTTGGTAAGCGGAAACCCTATTCCTTTTTACCTAGCCGATTTTTTCCTTTTTCCTTTTGTCTTGCAAAACAAGCTTTATTTCGTATTCTCCTTTTTCCTTTTTGCTTGTCTTGTTACCTAGAAACCTTTTACTGGTTATATTGTTTACCTTTGTGCAGGAAGCATGGGATCCGAGTCTGAAGAAGAAGCTGAACTCGTCAGGAAGAACAAGCTTCTCATGGAGGCTATGTCGGCTCAACTCAATCAGAACATGGTAGCAACCATGACCGAGATGATGAGGACCAACCTCAATGACATCCGGAGAGAGCTCAGGAAAGAAGTCAGAAGAGCTACTAGTCAAGCTCCAAAACGAGAGACTAGGAGAGAAGAGAGACCTCATGCAACTCGCCAAGAGCATGCTGGTTATGAGGAGACTGACAATGAGTATGAACACCTCAGTTAATCTTCAAGACAAAGCCAAAGAAGACATAGGCGTGTCCAAGAAAGAAGGATGAACCAGGGAGATGAGCTTGCTGGTTTGAAGATAAAGATACCCCCATTCCATGGCAAAGCTGATCCGGATGCCTATCTTGAGTGGGAGAAGAAGATTGAGTTAGTCTTTCAGTGTAAGCAGTACGCAAACCACAAGAAGATCCAGATTGCTGCTACTGAATTCTATGACTATGCTCTAAGTTGGTGGGATCAGTACATCACAACTCGTAGAAGGAATGGAGAGGAACCAGTTGAGACTTGGACAGAGATGAAGTCTATCATGCGCAAGAGGTTTGTTCCAAGTCACTACCACAGAGACTTGCATCACCGGCTTAGAAAGCTTACTCAAGGTTCAAGATCAGTGGAGGAGTATTACCAGGAGATGGAGTTGCTCATGCTAAGAGCTAGCATATCAGAAGATAGAGAAGCAACCATGTCAAGGTTCCTGTGTGGTTTAAACCGAGAGATACAAGACAATGTTGAGATGCAACATTATGTGGAGCTTGAAGAGATGCTACACAAGGCTATTCTTGTGGAGCAACAGCTCAAGAGGAAGGGACATTCACGTAACCACTATGGCTCTAACCAGTTACACAACACCAAGGAAGAGAAGTCACCTTACCCTAAGGAGTCTAAACCGTTCCAGAAGGACAACAAGTCCTATCCAAGAGAAGAAACCAAACCAAGCAGTGCTCTTGACAAGGGCAAAGGCAAGGTTGAAGCTTCTAGTTCCAGAGCTCGTGATGTCAAGTGTTTCAAGTGCCAAGGAAGAGGTCATTATTGTTAAGTTGTGGAATCCACTTTGGGGTTAATTAGAAAGATGAGAGGAGAAGGGTTTGGGTCGACCTTGTCCGTACAAGGCCGTACAGGCCGTACAGGCCGTACAAGGTCGACCAAAAGCATTCGATCAGTTTTTACCATTCGGGTAAAACCAAAGTTACTCGACTGCTTTGCTTGGGAGGTAACCTTATCCACCCGTTGGAAAGGAAGAAGAGAGCCGCGTGGACAGGCTGGCAAGAGCTTGAAGGATCAGCATCTTGTCAAAGATGCTGATGCCATTTGCTTGGCCAGGAAGCCTCGGTTTGAATTAGGCGCGCCCTTCTCTCGACCACAGCCACACCTTTTCTCCTTTGCTTTATGAAAACCCTTGTAACTCTCTCTATATAAGCAAACCCCGAGTGGATGAATAAATCATACAGTTCTCTCTAATATTTTCGAGTCTCCAAACATGTTCTTCATAGTCTCTTATAATCTCTCTTCTCGTGAAGTCTAAACCAAATCTTTCCTCTCTAAATCTGTTCTTAATCTATTTCTGGTTACTTTTCTTCTTAGATATAAAAAATCTCACGGTATCAGAGCCAGGTTCATCAAGATCTGGGTTTGTGTTCATCGAGTTGAAGAAGATCAAGGTTGAAACTTTTTGAAGATCCAAGGCTGTTCTTTGAAGATCCGGGTAGAAGACTGAAGTTTGAAGCTTGTGTGTTGTCAAAGCTTGAGTCTTTCACGTTCCTACCTTCAAAGACTCAACCTTTCCTCTCGTTTCTGGGTTCATCAGTGTTCTAAGGTACAGATCCACTCATTTCCTAGCTTTTGAAGTCAAGCTGGTTGTAGATGGATAGTGTTAGCATGAAGGTTCCGGTTACTCTCAAGGGGAGTAACTATCTGTTGTGGTCTCGTTTGGTGAAGACGGCTGTGGGAAGTAAGGGCTTATGGGGTCATATCACATCCGGTGAAGCTCCTAAGTGTTGGTCTGAGTAAATAAGAGAAGAGGTTGAGAGGCTTAGTCTGAAGTTTGGGATCAAAAGAAGGTGGGTGCAAAGTTAGGGCAAAGTGTACAGACGGTATGGCCTGTACGGACTGTACGGCCGACCGTACGGACCACTCGACCCAAATGACTTTAAACCCGACCTAAACTTATTTTGGAGATGTGCAAAATCCGGGTCAAGTTGTACGGATGGACCTTGTCCGTACAACCCTTAGTCCGTACATCCATGGCCGATACTTGGACATCAAGGCAAAGAGAAGGCAAGGTAAACTGATGAGGTAAAAGGGAGAAGGTTAACTCGGTGGTTACTCGGTAAGAAGTGGCTCGCGGATAACGAGAGTAAGCTTGACCTAGACAGCCTGTCCCGAGCTGGAAAGGTGAAGGCATCTAGTCAAGATGCCAAAGGCATCTCGCCCCTAAGCCACAAGTTCAAAACCAGGCGCGCTCCCCTCCTTGACCGGCCACGTCTCTTCCTTTATGTCCATTCCTTTTGTATCCGTTGTAGAGCCTCTATATAAGTGTAAACACCTCTCTAATTAATGAAGCAAGCAATTCTCGAGTCCCTTTCTTATTCTCTCTAATGTTCTTGGTGTTCTTCATAGCGAAATGGTTTCTTAACCAAGTCTTAAGCTTTTAGTCTCCAAATCTCTTTTAGTCTCTCTTATTCTCTATTCCATCCGTTCATTCTCTGTTTCTACTCAATCTTTCATGGTATCAGAGCCAGGTTCTCGTAAATCTTGGTTTTGATTTCATATCTCTCGAAGAACGCTCAAGAACATCTCTTTCATTCCGCAAAGCTTCAAGATGGAAAGTAACAAGACAACAGTGATTCCAGTGATACTTAAGGGGGGAAACTATCTCCTATGGTCTCGTGTGGTGAAGACAGCAGTGGGGAGTAAGGGTTTGTGGAACCACATCCTTGAGGATGAGGCTCCAAAGCTTATTACTCGTGAAGGCGACAAGGAGATTGTCGTGTGATGAAGTGAAGTGGATTCAGGAAGACAACACGGTGATGTGTATCCTTCAAAGCTCTCTAGATCCGTCTATCCTAGAGGCGTACAGCTACTGTGAGAAGGCAAATGACCTGTGGGAAACTCTTCAGAAGGTGTATGGTAACATCTCAAACCTTACTCGGGTGTTTGAGATCAAACGAGCCATCAACAGTCTAGCTCAAGAAGACATGGAGTTCACAATGCATCTCGGAAAGTTTAGAGCTTTGTGGTCTGAACTTGAGATGTTGAGGCCAAGCACAACCGACCCAGCTGAGCTTAATGAGAGAAGGGAGCAAGACAAAGTCTTTGGCTTGCTCCTGACTCTTAACTCTAGCTACAATGACCTGGTGAAACACATCTTGCGAGCAGAGAAGTTACCCACCTTGGAGGAAGTCTGCGCTCAGATTCAAAAGGAGCAAGGATCGTTGGGCCTATTTTGAGGAAAGGGGGAGCTTACCTTGGCTAACCAAGCTGAGGTACCTCAAGCCAACAAGGTGAATCGCTTTGAAGAAAGGAGGTTCAATGGAAACTGTGACCATTGTAAGAGACAAGGTCACAAGAAGTATCAGTGCGGGATCCTCCATCCTCACCTAAAGCCAGCCAAGTTAATGAAGGACAGAGAGGCAAGAGCGAATGTGATGTAACCATGGTCGAGCCAGCTGATCATCCAACAAAGGACAAGCTAGGATGGATGGAAGGCGAGCATACTGAGCTAAAACCAGCTGGAGAGACTGAGGAAGAGCTGATACAGAGTGTGGCTGAGCTGAAACCAGCTGAAGTGAGAGTGGTTGAGCTGAAACCATCTAAGGAGACTGAAGATGAACTGAACCAGCTAAGTGACACTAACTTGGAGCTGGATGAGCTAAATGACACTCACTTGGAGCTGGATGAGCTAAGTGACACTAACCAGGAGATGATTGAGCTGAGTGAGCTGAACTTGGAGCAGGACGAGCTGAACCAGCTGAGTGACACTACACTAGGTCGACCTGAGCTGAATGTGAGTGACACTACACTAGGACAAGCTGAGCTGAATGGGAGTGACACTGAAGCTGCCATGGACCTAGCTGGACAAGTGATTTTTGGCCCAAATAAGAAGATGGATCAGATTTGTTTCTCTCAGCCCAAAAGGAGTACAAAACCAAAGTTAAGGGTCCATTATCTCTTTCTGCTGGATAAGCCACGAAATTCAAGTCCAAGAAACCTTATGAAGCTATTTTGGATCAAGGGGCCCAAGAAGAAGTGTTGCAGCCCAAGGAGAGATTATCAGAACAAGTTCATTATGGGTTTGTTTCTTACCAAATTCGACCAGGCCTTTATTCAGATGTTTTCAGACCCATTCTCATCCAGAAATATCAGAAAAGAGTCAGCAAGAAAGTCTTGGTCGTGATCATCCAAGAGCCATTCAACAAAACACTTAAAAATGGTCAAAAAGTCTTAGTCTTCATTTCTGTTTCCTAAGTTCCTAGTTTTCTACATCATTTCTAGCTTTCTACATTCTTGTAAGACTATATAAGGATGCTGCACGACCTCAATAAGATCATTCACCTTTTTGTTAAAAACCTTCTTACAAACTGTGAATCCCTTGTTCAGCTTCTGAACATTGTATGCCTAGGAGTTGATTCTCTGCAAGGCTTACCTGTCTTTAGATCATTGTTTGTGTGGGTAAACTGCACGATCTACTGACACTTCTACACAAGTTCTGGTCAGTCCATAGATCAGTTCTGAAGAACCATTCCTTCATTCCATCCACCATCAGTTCGAGTCTAATCCATCAAAAGCAACCTGTGTGTGTTAGTAACCACCAGAAGTGACCATTCAAATCACCCTCAAGATCAGTCAAGGGAAATAAAACCAGAAGGGTTTTCATCAGAATGTGAGCTATGGAGGAAGTGATCAGCAAGGAGGGGGTGGAGCCGGGCCATCTAATCGGGCACAGGAGACTGAAGGTGGTGAGAACAAAGTCCTGGTGACCTACACGGCTCAAACCAACCGACGAAACGAGCATGAGTTCATCCGCCGATCAGAAATGGATGCTCTCATCAAGATACTCAAGGACAATGGTAACACATTTGGTAACCTCAGGGTGTACTCTTTTGGTGCATTTAAGATTGCTAGTACTCATGATAAAACGAATGCTTATAGTCACTCTAAGAATGCTGGTTTATCTCATAGTGCTTGTAGCATGTCTAACCCATTGATAGTTGATTCAGGAGCATCTCATCATATGATTAGTGACACTAGTCTGATTAGAGATATTGAACCTGCGCATGGACATGTTATGATAGCTAATGGTGATAGAATTCCAATAAGGGGTATAGGCAAGCTTAAACTGTTTGATAAAGAGTCTAGATGCTTCTACATGCCTGAGTTTACTTCAAACTTGTTATCAGTTAAGAAATGCACTAATGATTTGCAATGCAATGTGATCTTTAGTCCTAATGATGTGAAGTTTCAGGATATTGAGAGCAGTCGGTTTATTGGGAAAGGAGTTACAAAAGGAGACCTTTACTTGCTTGAGGAGCTTACTTCTTTACCTGATCATAGTTGTTCATTTACTTCTGTTTCTGCTTCCGGTTTAAATAAGAATGCTTAATGGCATGCTAGACTAGGACATCCTCATGTTGGAGCTTTAAGCTTAATGGTTCCAGCTGTTATGTTTGAGAATAATGATTGTGAAGCTTGTATCTTAGGCAAGCATTGTAAAACTGTGTTTCAAAAGTCTTCTACTATCTATGATCACTGCTTTGATTTAATTCACTCGGATGTTTGGACCGCACCTTGCTTATCTAGGGAGAACCATAAGTACTTTGTCACATTCATAGATGAGAAGTCTAAATACACCTGGATAACCTTGATTCCATCTAAGGATAGAGTGCTTGATGCATTTAGAAATTTTCAAGCATATGTGACTAACCATTTCAATGCTAAGCTGAAAATTTTTAGATCAGATAATGGTGGGGAATATACCAGTCAAGCCTTCCAGCAGCACCTATCCAAGCATGGAATTCTCCACCAAACAAGCTGTCCTTACACCCCACAACAGAATGGAGTTGCTGAAAGGAAGAACCGGCACCTTATGGAAGTTGCTAGGTCCATGATGTTCCAAGCTAATGTGCCAAAGAGGTTTTGGAGTGATGCGGTGTCTACTGCTTGTTATCTGATAAATCGAACCCCAACTAAGGTTCTTGAAGATCAATCACCCTTTGAGGTGTTGAACAAGCATAGACCAGCCTTAGATCATATCAAGGTCTTTGGTTGTCTCTGATTTGTTCATAAACCGGGGGAGCTAAGAAACAAGTTGGAGGCCAAGAGCACAAAGGGGATGTTTATTGGTTACTCACCTACTCAGAAAGGGTACAAGTGCTATGATCTAGCAACCAGAAGGGTAGTGGTGTCTAAAGATGTGAAGTTCGTGGAAGAGCGAGGGTTCTATGAGGAGAAGAACCAAGCAGAACTCAAGGATTTGGCGTCTGACAAGGCAGCCAACTTAAGGATAATTTTGGAGAATCTTAGGATTAACTTATCCAGGATCCAAGGAGTGGGGGAGGACAACAACAAGAAGGTCCTCCCACGGCTAATGAGCAAGAACCCCACCTTGATCATGAGGGGGGAAATGAACCAGAGGAGCAGTATGATGAAGCCTCCACACATGATCAAGGTATGGATCAAGGTGATGAAGAAGTGGGAAATGGAAACCATGAAGAAGAAGAGGTCGAGGAGGCTCAACCAGAAGCAACTCAAGAAGTTCAACCTTTGAGAAGGAGTATGAGGGTGAGAAGAGATCCATCCAACTAGATCAACACTCGGGTATACTACAATGCCCAAGCAGTAGCACATCCAAGTCAGGTAGTATGCTCGTTTACCAAGTTCCCAAAAGAGCATTGTGCTTTCATCACGAGTCTGGATGACAGTCAAGTTCCACGGACATATGAAGAAGCCATGAAGGATGATAAGTGGAGAGCCTCTGTGGCTGATGAAGCTAATGCTATGATTAAAAACGAGACATGGTATGAAAGTGAACTTCCTAAAGGGAAGAAAGCAGTGACCAGCATGTGGATATTCACCATCAAGTTCCTGCCAAATGGGAAGATAGATAAAAGGAAGACAAGGCTGGTGGCTAGAGGATTTACTCTAACGTATGGAGAAGACTATCTTGACACCTTTGCTCCAGTGGCTAAACTTCACACCATCCGGATTGTTCTATCAGTGGCAACCAATCTGAGATGGGATCTTTGGCAAATGGATGTCAAGAATGCATTTCTTCAAGGAGAACTTGAAGAGGAGGTTTACATGAAGCCACCACCTGGTCTTGAGAGTCTTGTGAAACCAGGAAATGTGCTGAGGTTGAAGAAGGCTATATATGGCCTAAAGCAATCGCCTAGAGCTTGGTACAACAAGCTTAGCACCACTCTGAATGGGAGAGGCTTTAGGAAGTCTGAATTGGATAACACCCTCTTCACTCTCGCCACAACCTCAGGTATTATTGTCCTACTTGTTTATGTTGATGATATCATCATAACAGGAAGTGACAAACAAGGTATACAAGACACTAAAGACTATTTAAAATCTGTGTTTGAAATCAAAGACTTAGGGGAGATGAAATACTTCCTTGGAATTGAGATATATAGATCCAAGGAAGGCCTGTTCATGTCCCAGAGGAAATACACTCTTGATCTTTTGAAAGATGCAGGTAAAATTGGTGGGAAGACAGCTAGAATGCCATTAGAGGATGGGTACAAAGTACCACGAGAGGGGGAGATTGAGAACAGTCAATACCTTGAAGACCCTAAACTTTATAGGAGGATGGTTGGTAAGTTAATTTACTTAACCATTACCCGTCCTGATATCTGTTTTGCTGTGAACCAGGTAAGCCAACACATGCAAGAACCAAGGAAACATCACTGGAGGATGGTGGACCGAATCATAAGCTACCTCAATAGATCACCAGGCCAAGGAGTATGGATGGGGTGTAATGAGAACACTGAAGTGGTGGGATACTGTGATGCAGATTGGGCAGGAGATAGGGCTGATAGGAAGTCCACTACCGGCTATTGCACGTTTATTGGAGGAAACCTTGTCACTTGGAAAAGCAAGAAGCAGAAGGTGGTCTCATGTTCAAGTGCTGAAGTTGAGTATAGAGCCATGTTGAAGCTGACAAATGAATTGGTGTGGATCAAAGGGATACCGAAGCATCTAGGAGTTGAGCAAGCCGCACCAATGACTATGCATTGTGACAACCAGGCGGCTATCCACATTGAAACCAACTCAGTGTTCCACGAAAGAACCAAGCACATTGAGGTAGACTGCCACAAGATAAGGTAGATGATTGTTCTTGGAGAGACCTTGCCATGTTATACAAGAAGTGAGGATCAGTTGGCGGATGTCTTTACCAAGGCAGCAAGTCAGAAGGTCATTGAGTCTATTCACACCAGATTAGGACTCATTGATCTTTCACCAGACAACTAATCCCCTCGCTATGGGGTCTTTACTCTTTTTCCCTCATCAAGGGGTTTTATCCCACAAAGGGTTTTCTTCTTGGTGAGGTTTTTAATGAGGAAAATCTCATAGCATTCCAAGCTTGAATTGTTCCACATGGTCAAGCTTGAGGGGGAGTGTTGGTCTGAGTAAATAAGAGAAGAGGTTGAGAGGCTTATTCTGAAGTTTGGGATCAAAATAAGGAGGGTGCAAAGTTAGGGCAAAGTGTACGGACGTTACGGCCTGTACGGACTGTACGGCCGACCGTACGGACCACTCGACCCAAATGACTTTAAACCCGACCTAAACTTATTTTGGAGATGTGCAAAATCCGGGTCAAGTTGTACGGATGGACCTTGTCCGTACAACCCTTAGTCCGTACATCCATGGCCGATACTTGGACATCAAGGCAAAGAGAAGGCAAGGTAAACTGATGAGGTAAAAGGGAGAAGGTTAACTCGGTGGTTACTCGGTAAGAAGTGGCTCGCGGATAACGAGAGTAAGCTTGACCTAGACAGCCTGTCCCGAGCTGGAAAGGTGAAGGCATCTAGTCAAGATGCCAAAGGCATCTCGCCCCTAAGCCACAAGTTCAAAACCAGGCGCGCTCCCCTCCTTGACCGGCCACGTCTCTTCCTTTATGTCCATTCCTTTTGTATCCGTTGTAGAGCCTCTATATAAGTGTAAACACCTCTCTAATTAATGAAGCAAGCAATTCTCGAGTCCCTTTCTTATTCTCTCTAATGTTCTTGGTGTTCTTCATAGCGAAATGGTTTCTTAACCAAGTCTTAAGCTTTTAGTCTCCAAATCTCTTTTAGTCTCTCTTATTCTCTATTCCATCCGTTCATTCTCTGTTTCTACTCAATCTTTCATCCACCACCTTTAAGAGTAACCGGAACCACTAACATCACCTTGCTTCCTTCCATCTTCTAAA
Source organism: Moricandia arvensis (assembly GCA_905132765.1). Taxonomy (NCBI): domain Eukaryota; kingdom Viridiplantae; phylum Streptophyta; class Magnoliopsida; order Brassicales; family Brassicaceae; genus Moricandia; species Moricandia arvensis. The sequence goes on from CAJHQP010003565.1 coordinate 61,350, forward strand.
CGAACCTCAAGAACCCAGAAAGCTTGAACCTTTGAACTCGAAATGAAGCTGAAGAAAGAAGATCTAAACACAAGGATGTAACGAACCAGGCTCTGATACCATGAGATTTTGAGAGAATAAGAGTAGAATAACCGAGAGTAAGAGAGAAAGAGTGATAGATTGAGAGATTAGAAGAGAGTGTGCTCGATGTTCATGATGAACTCGAGAGAGAGAGAAGAGAGAACTGCAAAAGAAAGAAATGATTTGCTTGATTGATTATTCAGAGAGGGGATACAAATATATAGGCAGAGATTTAGGTTTACAACGGATACAAAAGCAAAGGTTATGAAGGGGGAGACGTGGCCGGTCAAGGGAAGAGGAGCGCCTGGTTTGAACTTGTGGATGAGGGTGCGAGATGCTTTTGGCATCTTGACCAGATGCCTTCTCCTTTCCAGCCTTGGACAGGCTGTCTTGGTCAAGCTTGACCCCTTATCCGCGAGCCACTTCTTTACCGAGTTACCAACAAGTTAACCTTCTTCCTTTTCACCCACCAAGGTTATCTTCTTCCTTCTGCCTTGTGACCCAAGTCTCGGCCATGGATGTACGGACCATGAGTTGTACGGATCCGTACAACTTGACCCGGAATTTGCACAAGAACAAAATGTGATTTGGTCGAGTGGTCCGTACGGTCGGCCGTACAGTCCGTACCGTCCGTACACTTACCCCAAATTTGCACAACCTTCCCTTTGATCCCAAAAGCCATCCTAAACCCTTTAAACCTCCTCTCTTTATTACCTCAGATCAACACTAAGAGGGTTCCGGATGGTTAAGCTTCATCTGTCTAAGGCAGGAAAGATATTTTGAATAATAAAGGAATGGGATCACATGTGAAGAAGGGGATCAATCCGTTGGGACCAGTCTCTATCCCTGCTCTGAACCTGATTCAAGACAGTTTGGACTGTTCCTACCCCTTTGTTTATTATTATTTGTCCTTCTTGCTTTGTTTATTGTATTTCTGGTCTGAGGAAACCCTTGTAGTTTTCCTTTAAATAGACCATCGAGTGTAAATACCTAAGACAAGGGGAATAAACCATTCTGCTTCCCTAAACGCTCTCTCTCTCTCTCGAAAATCTCTCTTCTCTCTCTTCTCTCTCTCTTGTTGTTCTTCATGTTCTTGAGCAGAACTCATCTGTTATTGGTGTAATCTCTCTATAATTCTCATAAACTCACAGAGGGGACCGTTTGGACATGTCCCTATCTCGCCCAGACCAGCACAGAGCCTCAGTCTCTGCTTTGTCTTCTTCCATTTATCTTTATTTAATTATGTCTCTGATATATTGTTGTTTATTGCTGCTCTTTGGCTATTTAAGAGCCTGTGTACACGAGATTAAACCTAAGGGAGAGGAGTCCTCTTTGCTTCATTATTCTCTGTTCTAAGTCCTATATTCTCTGTTTATTCTCTCTCTCACGAAAATTTCTTAAGAACACTCTCAAGAACACTCTCATTCTCCTTATACTCTCCATAGTATTCTCCTCCATTCTCTGTAGTTCCTTTCATTCTTCCTCATCTAAACGACCATACTCTGTCTCTACAACTCCCTCACACTTAAATCTATCTATTCTCACAGTGCCGAGGCAGAGTATAGAGCTATGAGGAAGCTCACCAATGAGTTGATATGGATCAAGGGATTGCTTGGGGACTTGGGGATTGAGTCTACATCACCAATCACAATGCATTGTGACAATCAAGCTGCTATTCACATTGCCAGCAACTCAGTCTTCCATGAAAGGACCAAACACATTGAAGTAGACTGCTACAAGGTTAGACAAGATGTGAAGAAGCAAATCATCTTACCTTGTTACACAAGAAGTGAAGATCAGCTAGCTGATATCTTCACAAAGGCAGCAAGCACCAAATTCTGTGAGTTCGTCCACTCTAAGTTGGGACTCATAGACCTCACTTCTCACTGACTCTCCTAACATGAAGGCTTCTACTCTTTTTCCTTAGTGTGTTTTTTATTGTCCCACTGGGTTTTGCACACTAAGGTTTTAATGAGGGAAGTTCTTCATGTTTCCAAGCTTGACCAGTCCCTATGTTCAAGCTTGAGGGGGAATATTGAGATGAAGAACCAAAGAGAAATAAAATAGACAAAGAGAAGAAATGCTCTGGATACTTGAGGTGGAAGTTAGTCTGTACAGTCTTGCTCTACAAGGTATCTAAGTTGACTTAACTTGCCTTGGGAGGAAAGGTAAGGAGATATTTCGTATACTCTGAATAGAAGAAGGCAAGGAGACCTTTGGAGCTTTGTTAGACCAGTTTGAATTCAAATGGAGAGAGTCACATGTCTCTCTTAAGGAATATAGTTGTTCATGACCTGTCACTATCCATGTGGTCCAGAGTCATTATTTTATTGTTTCCTTTTGTTTCTTGTATGTCTATATAATGTAACATATCAGAATGAATGTAAGCAAGGAGAATAATCTCCCTTCTCTCTCTTAATCTCCAAATTCGTCACTCTCTCTCTCCTCTCTCTCTAAAGTGTGCAGAAACTAACTCTCTTGTTCTTACTTTGTTCTTCATTGTTCTTCACCCAAATCTCACATAAACTCAACTATTCTCCTCATATTTTCACAATTCTAACAGTAATGGGCTTGTGAAGGATGGGAAACAACAAATGGTCGTATAACCAACTTGCTATCTCACTGGATGGATGGTGGCGTGTAGATGGAGGATGGATCCAAGCTGCTTGTTCGTATAAACAACTCAACAAGGACAAGGGATGGAGATGGAGTGAATAGATTGAAGAACTCAATCAGATGGATCAAAAGTCGCCACAAGCTCTATGGAATAAGGTTGATAAGACTAGACTGCTCTCAATGCTGCTTCTCACACACACGGAAAGACTTAGGGTTTAGTTGCTGGTGAAATCTTTAGAGAATAAGAGAGTAGAGGTGATTGTTTAGACAGAATCAAAGAGAAACTAAGAGAATAGAGAGATTAAGAACAGATTTGTGTGGAGAGCCATTTCGGCTAAGAGAGAAAATAAAGAAGAGAACTGATTGATTATCATTGATACTCGACAGTTAAAATATATAGGAGAGCTACAAGGGTTTTAAGAAGCAAAAGGAAGAGCAAATGTGTGGACAGAAACATTAGGCGCGCCTCTTTTCAAACGTTCGACCAAAGAGAGCCACAAGAAGAGCATCAGCATCTTTGACACGATGCTGATCACTTTACAGCCTGTACACGCCTTATCCAGACTCCTTTTCACCGGATAGATCAAGGTAAGACGCGGTAAGCTTCTCTGGTTACTCTTTGTTTTACCCGGATCAAGTTTTACCCTTTGGTCGAGTATTTGGGTCGACCATGATCTGTACGTCCTGTACGGTTTGTACGGCCTGTACGGATTTTACGGCCTGTACGGACATGGTCGACACCAAACTTCTCCAATCCTTTCTCTTCTCTTTACACTTCTTAACCCAATGCTCCTCTATCATTCTAACATATCAGAACACCTCAACTCAACACTCCCCCTCAAGCTTGACCATGTGGAACAAGTCGAGCTTGGAAGGCTATGAGGTCTTCCTCATTAAAAACCTCACCAAGGAAAACCCTTTTGGGATAAAACCTTGATGAGGGAAAAAGAGTAAAGACCCCATAGCAGGGGATTAGCTGAGTTGGGTAAGATCAATGAGTCCCAACCGGCCATGGATGGACTCAATTGTCTTTTGTCTAGCTGCCTTAGTGAACACATCGGCTAGCTGGTCCTCACTCCTAGTATAGCAAGGTAAGATCACTCCTAACCAATCATCTGCCTCACCTTGTGGCAATCAACCTCAATGTGCTTGGCCCTCTCGTGGAATACTGAGTTAGTGGCTATGTGGATGGCTGCTTGGTTGTCACAATGCATTGTCATTGGAGTGGACTGCTCAATACCAAGGTGCTTCAAGATGCCTTTAATCCAGACAAGCTCATTTGTCAACTTCAGCATTGCTCTAAACTCGGCTTCAGCACTGGAGCAGGACACCACCTTCTGCTTCTTGCTCTTCCATGTAACTAGGTTCCCTCCAATGAATGTGCAGTAGCCAGTAGTGGACTTCCTATCTGCTCTATCACCAGCCCAGTCCGCATCACAGTAACCAACCACTTCAGTGTTGTTGTTGCATCTCATCCATACTCCTTGGCCAGGTGAACCATTCAGATAGCTCAGGATCCGTTCCACCATGTTCCAGTGGTGCTCCTTTGGGATTTGCATGTGTTGGCTTACCTGGTTCACAGCAAAGCAGATATCAGGACGTGTGATAGTTAAGTATATTAGCTTACCCACTAGCTTTCTGTAAAGCTTGGCATCATGAAATCGTTTGTTATCTTCTATCTCCCCCTCACAAGGAACCTTATACCCATCCTCCAT